>AUXI01000028.1:0-70260 GCA_000482105.1 Crithidia acanthocephali | reverse complement strand
GCCTCGAGACGCAAGCGCAATGTTGCTGCTTCGACTGCATCGAAGCATCTCAAAAGGCTCACCGCATCGCGTTGGCGATGCAGATTTTGCCCATCAAGGGAGTCTAGACAACCGAAACTTCAACACCGGGTGCATTTATCGTCTCCCAGGTCGCTGCATTTGTGACGCAGATGGTGCCGGCTGATCTATACAGTACTGTTGATACAGCCTTGGGCACGCATCAGATCAAATCTTGTTGTGTTACTTCTACTCTTGACATTCTTCCCTCTCTTCTGTGTGTGCGTCGCTATAATCTGCTGAACCTTTTTTTTCCCCCTTCCAGCACCACTTCAAGCATCTTTTGAGCCTAGTACAGAGTCCATTTGTTTCTACACTGTCCTCCTGTCCCACGTGAGGCAACCTCTTTTTTTCATCTGTAGAGCAGCGAGGGCAATGGAGAACGTCGTAGAGTCGAGTGACGGCGGGTCCACCTTCCTCATCTCAGTGGAGAACGCGCCCACCGGCAATCCGTCCACGAACGCCACCCGGCACCCGTCCTCCCCACCCAATGCCACGAGCACTGGTGGGAGCGACGAGCACGACGGTGGCCCAGCGGAAGAGGCGGAGGATACATCCGACACACCCAGCGCGAACGCTGGCACGGAGGAGAGAAACGCACACCCCGTGGAGACGCCCACTGCCGCCGCAGCCGCAGCAGCACCACACGACGTCGAACCGCAGCCGAGTCCCCAACCAGAGGTCACCTTCACCTCAAGCCAGCCGTCGCCGACAACGCCGGCCACGACAGCGGCGCAGGGTGGCGTGGTGGCCAAACGTCCCAGTCGCAGCGGGCGTCAGGTGATTCAGGAAGCCAGTAGCCGCAGTGCAGCCCACACCACCACTACCAACGGTGCTGGTGCGACTACCGCGGGCGGTATGCTCATCCCCACCTCCCTCAACGCGCAGTACAAGACAATCCCGGAGGAGCACGCCGAGTTTCGCGCGCGCAACAAGGTGAAGCCCACCTACCGCGGCCCGGTGTTCACCGTCGAGGACGTCTCGGTGCCCTGCCACGCCTGCGGCGGCCCGGTGGACCCGGTGACGCGTGTCCCTGTCGGCTCGCTCTTCTTCCACGTCCACTGCCTACAGTGTTACCTGTGCGGCCGGCGTGATGGCGTTGCCGGTCTCTTTGTGCAGGTAGACCGGCAGGCGGTGTGTAGCGAGTGTGCGGCGCGTCGCTATGAAGGCTGGGTGCCGCGGCAGGAGGCGCAGTCACGCGGCATGGTGTACGGCGCAATTCACGGCGACGTGTACGCTGCGATGGATGCGCACGACCGCGGCGAGCGGACGCTGCCGCGGATGGCCGCCGCACCACCGCCCTCTGCTGCGAAGCAAAAGTCGAACGCAACTGCGGTCGGCGCTGCGACGCTGAACCGGCCAACGGTGCCCGGTGCGCTGCCGCCGTCGCTGACGATTCGACCCGTGCACAACACCCGCAACACCGGCCGGCGCTCCTTCGCGCTGATGGAGAGGCAGCAGTACTACACGCAGAGCGACAACAACCTGCTGATGCGTGCGCCGGAAGCGGAGACGGCAACCGGTGGCGGGACGCGGCGCGTAAGTAAAGTCGGGAAGGTGAAGGGTGCGGTGGGTCAGCCAGAGACGCAGCGGATTACGGCCTCGCGAAACGAGGCGTAAGAAAGTTGCTGACTACAATGTACACGCACGACGAAAGCCCAAAAGTGGCGCCACTGTTGGTAGTGTTGTGCAGCACTTGTCACGGACTTCTCGAATTTATCTTTTTTCTTTTTCTTCTTCCCGTCTTTCTATTGTATAGAATCATGTAGAATACTCCCACAAAGGACTTTGCTACTAAAGGCAGTTCTCCTTTTCTTTTTGCTCTACCCGGCCACCTTTGTTCATGTAATATCTTTGCGTTCTCGCCTCCTTTTTTTTGTTTGTTTTTTCTCTTCTTAGGTAACGCTCCGTTTGCTCTCGAGGTTTCTCGTCAACGATTAAAACACAAAAAAGTGATAAGTTGGGGCCCGAGTAAGGAACTTTTTTTTTCTCTTACCGCACAGCTCATCTCTGCCTTCGCGTTTGGCATAAAAGGGTCTTTCTTCTCGATGAAGCCAACGTCTTGCATCGTTTACCAGCGGACTCATGGAAGACTACTACTGCATGCTGCTGGCGTAAGCGGAGCACCTTGACTCGATGAAAAAGAAAACGAACAACAGCTTCCTCTCCTTGCTTCTTTTTTGCCGTCTTCTGTTTCCCTCCCCCACCCCCGCTTTCCCCACAACACGTGACCGTGCGGCAGGATTATTTGCGTCTGCATCACAGATCGCAGTAGTAGCTTGTATATACACACACACACACACACACACACACTCAAACCGGCGCTGCACGTGAGCGACAAACGCAATGAGTTCCTCCGCCTCACTCGACCGCCAGCACGTCATCGGCGGTGACGTCAAACAGGCGAAGTTTGACCGGCAGCTGCGGCTCTGGGGTGCGGACGGGCAGGCGGCACTGGAGGCGGCACACGTCGTGGCACTCGGCGCCACGCCGGCCATCGCAGAGGCGCTGAAGTCCCTCGTCCTCGCGGGTGTTCGCACCATCACGTTGGTGGACGAGCGGACCGCAACGGTGGAGGACGCCGCGACCAACTACTTCGTCTCTTCGACACTTTCCAGCGAGGTGCCGCTGGCAACGGCGGTGCTGAAGAACGTCTGCCCCCTCGGCGAGCAGTGCGTCGGTGTGGCGGCAACGGTAACACCAGCAGCCTGGGTGAACGGGTACGTGTCCGCCGTCGAGCAGGACTGGCAGGCAGGGTGTTTGCACACAGACGAGGCAACAGCTGCTGCTGCTGCTGCTGCTGCTGCTGCTGGCGCCTCGTCCTCTCACGTCGCCGGTGCGTCATCGCGGGTGGCTGTGGCGACGGTGAAGGAAGAGACGGAGGACGTCTCCGCCCTGCGGAAATACCTGAAGGAGTTTGCCGTCGTTGTCGGTGCTGAGGTATACACCCCTGCATCACCCGACGCGCCACCAGTGCCAGAGACAGCGAAGCCGTCGGCGCACGCCAAACGAGCGCTACCGTCGTTGATACTCGTGAGTGAACGCTACCCCGACCTCTCCGCCACTTCCGCGCTTGTGCAGACGTGTGTGCATCGCTGCTACCCGGACGTGCCCATCTTGCTCGTGCGCAGCAGCGGCTTTCTCGGCTTTGTGCAGGTGTACTGCCCCAGCCGCGTCGTGCTCCGCCCACACAACCCGACGCAGGTAAAGATGGAGGACCTGCGCATCTTTGAACCGTTCCCAGCACTGCAGGCGTGGTTTGACGCCCACAACCCAGACGACGAGACTCACTTCCCTGCGAGAGATGCGGCTGCGATGTCGCTGCACAGTCACCTGCCATATCCGTGCATTCTACACCATGCCTTCCGACGGTGGTGGTTGTCGTTGCCGGCAGCTGAGCAGGCGGCGCGGCAACACAAGGCCTGCCCTGCAGCTGCGTCAACACCTCCGGCAGGCGCTTCTGGGTGTTGCAACGCAGCACCGGTCCCGGCTGTGTTTCCGCTCTCCGCGAAGGACTACCGCGAAGTGGCGAGTGTGGTGGCAGGCATGATACGCCGTCAGTCGCCACCAGAGGACGCGTTTATGGAAGCGATGGAGAAGTGCACGCCGAAGCTGAACCGACCCGTGGTGCAGCGGCTACCGGAAGGTCTGCACGCGCTGCTGCAGGACCCGCGCTGCGCCGATCCTTCACTGGCCGTGGCAGAGCTCAAATCACGGCTCTTCGCGGCGGGGCATGCGGCGGAGCTGCTCGTCGCCGCCCACGCGCGGTGCGCACCGGCTGCAGCCCCGCTGCATGCCTCCGCCGTGTTGCTGTGGACGCGGCAGGTGGTGCTGGTGTGGTTTATCCTGCACGCCGTACACCTCTTCGTGACGGGTAAGATTGGTCGCGAAGGCTATGCGGCGGGAGGCACTGCGGCGGATGGAGAGCAGGTGCAGGGCGAGGACGACGCGAGGCATCTGCCAGCGGATCAGAGTCGTGCTGCGGAGACACCGGCTCACGATGGCGTCAGCAGCGCTGGCAAAGAGGGGGACGGCGTCTCTGCCTTCCACCTCCCGTTCTCCGGCTATCTGCCCGACTTCACCACCACGACGATGTGGTACCGAGAGCTGCAGGACATCTACCACAGCAAACACACCGCAGACGTGACGTGCATAGCAGAGAAGGCGTGGGCGGTACTCCTTCACGCCGCAGCCGCATCCGTGGCAGCTTCAACCCCGCCTCACCCTGCCGATGCAGACACGCACGCGGCGGACCTCACCACCCATCTGCTAGAGCTGCAACTGCGTCCACTCGTTTGGCCGCTGCTGCTGCAGACCACCGCCACCGTGGTGGAGAACATCTGGGACCTGCGGATGGTTTCGTTTTCGAGCCCCTACAGCGCCACGCAGGAGGACGAGTGGCGGCAGCGACTTGGACAGCGACTTCTATGGATTACTGAGCACATTGCGTACGACGTCCAGTGGAACGCCAACGCACGTCGCGCGGCGTGCCTTGCGGTGGCGTACCTGTGCAAGGAGGAGCTGCAGCGATGTGCCGCCGCCCACAGCGTGGGCAGCAGAGACGACAACAATAGCGACCATGCACCACCGCCTATCACTGGGCAGGCCATCGCACGGGAGGCGATGCACCTGGCGGCACTGGGGAGAACCTTCACATCGCCGCCACCGACGCCGCCGCAGCAGCAGCCCGGTGACGGACATGCAGAGGCAGTCGGTGACTTTGCAAGGTGGTTCGTGGAAGACGACAGCCCGCGGAAGCTGTTCCCTCAGGCCTGTGAGGAGGTGGCGCGGTGGTGCGGCTCTGGAGGAGCCCCGTGTGTGCAGCAGCTACCCTCCATAGCCGCGTCGACGGGCGCGCTGGCGGCGCAGGAGGCGGTGAAGCTGCTCATGCACATTCGGATACCGTGCGGGCAGCCGCTCATGTACGACGGCTATACGAACAAGGTATACACCCTCTGATGAATATCTTTTTTTTTGCCTTTAATCGTTTTATTTGTCCCATTTTATCATGTCCACAGTGCAACTGCCCAGCGCAGCACTTCTCTTTGTTTTTGTTTCAAGAGAAAAAACTATAGAATGAAAGAGAGAAAGAGAGAGGGTTGCAAAGTCCGCTGAACTCCGGTTTCCGTTAAGGTCGAGGCGGTTTTTTTTATCCACAGTACCACGAACCGTGACCAACTCTTATTTCCATGCTAAAGAGTGCACCTCTGACTTGGAGGAGTAGTTGCCAGCAACTCCCACAGTGGCGCAGGTGGCAGACCCAAGCCTGGCAATGCTGGTCGGGTGCCGTGGCTTTCCCACGCTACCGCTCAATTTCTTCTCTTTGAATCTGCTCCTTCATCACTACATAGTACATAAACCTCCACACTTTTTTTTGTTATTATTATTATTCAGTCACTACTATCAAAGCGTGCTGCTCCTACAAGGAGGCTTGTCTGATGCCGTCTCGTCTCTCGCTGCCGCTGCGGCTAGTGCAGTCGGATTGGGGCTCCGCGGGCTCTACAGCAGCAGCGGTGACGGCTGTCTATGCGCCGGTGTTGACACCGTACAAGCCAAGCGGGCTGCCGTGTTACGCCGCCTCACAGGTCAGCGCCGTGACTGGCACAGCAGGTGGAGTCGGTCACAGCGGTGGTGTGTCGGATGGTCGACGCCTCTTTGCCATTCACACTCGACACAGCGACACACCGCCGTCTTCAACGTCGCCGAGCACCGCGGTGGAGGCGAGTGCGCAGCCGCGACCAGAAGATCCCAGTGACTCCCTCCTGACGCGTGTGATCGACACCGCCCTGCCCGGCTGCCGTCCCTACGTTGCCCTGCCGGTGCTTTCCTCGCTGCTGCGTCGTGGCAGCTCGAGTGCTGCCGCGTCCGCACCACCGGCGCCGCTGCTGAATCAGTGGACGAGTCGGCACAAGGGCCTTGTGCTCGTGGCGCAGTCGCCGAGCGATGCACTGTTTCTCCGCAACGCCGCGCAGCTGGATCTCGTGCAGCATTCTTATCGCGTCGTGTGCCGACTGCCGGGCGGTGTGGCGACGGCGGTGCGACGCTACTTGCGGGACGACCGCGGAGCAGCGTCCACTGCAGTGAGGAGGAAAGACGGTGATAAAAAGGGTGGTAGTGGTGGTAGTTGTGGTCGCGGTTTCTCCGCTGCGCTGCTCAATCCGTATCTGCACGCACACGCGGAGCGGCAACGTGCGGCAGTAACGGCGGCGGATCTCACGTACGGCATCCCGCTTGTTGCGTACACCGCTGCTCCGAACACGCCAACTGCTGCGTGGGCGGGCTTGCTTCCACCGACGGTGCACCCAAACCCGCTCGTCACCGGCGGCTTCTTCGACGTCGCGCGTGGGTTGCTGCGAGTGCAGGGGACGGTGAAGTGCTTTTTGCGCGTGCAGACGCCGCTGCATCCGGCGTCGCGGCGTAAGGTGGATCAGTTTACTCGACTCCAGGGCCTCTTCACAACACCACCAGCCAGTAGCAGCGCACACGGATACGCATGCCAGACGACACAAGCGACAACACCCACGGATGCCACTGCAAGTGCCCATCCGTGGTTGCGGCCTGAGTGGCGCATTGGTGTCTCCCTCGACGCTCCGAATATGCAATCCACCACGGCGGACCTGCCACCCGGAGACGACACGGACCACGATGAGACTTCGCCGAATCGTCGCAGCGCTCGCCGGCCGGCGCCACGCGGCAAATCCCTCGCCTTCGACTTCCGCCTTCTGTCTTTGTCCACTGAGGAAGGGAGCGACCTCGCCTTGTATGAGGTGCGCACCCGCGGCGACGTCACCGCAGACGAGGTCGCCGCCGTCTTCCAGGCCGAGGGCTTAGCCGTGCTGAACGACTACGTGCAGGACACCGCACTGGCGTCGAGCATCGCGGAGGTCGCGCAGCGCATGCGTGCGGCTCCGCCTGGCTTGCTGGCGTCGTTGCCGCTGGGCGTCCAGCACTACCTGCGTACGGCATCGCCAGAGGAGCTCGTCGCGCTGCCGCTCACTCTCCTTCCACTGGAAGACGCCGACCGGCTCTGTGTGCAGCACGCGTTGCGCCAGCAAAACAGCTCCCGCGATGTCTTCGCGATGCACGGGCTTCCGTCGACGGTGGCGTACGCGGAGGAGGACCGGCAACACATGCAGCACTACCTTCAATCCTCCATGGCGGCTGCGAGTGGCGTGGGAGACAGCAGCAGCGCTCGCCACCCGCTTCGACGGCTCCTGTGGCACGCCGTGAGCAGCCTCTGCCTGTCCAACGCAGAGGAGAAACGTGCCTACGAGCAGGTGCTAGCCTTAACCCTCGGCAGTGGCATCGAGTGCGCCACCTTGACCTTCCCCGACCCCGCGAGCGCGTCCACCGTGCATGCCATGCAGCACGTGTGGTTGACCTACGAGCAGCAGCGGCAGCGGCACTCGTCACTGGCCGAGGCGGCGCGAGCGGCACGACAGCACCCGTTGGCGGCGGAGCTGCGCTACGTGCGTCGTAGTGTGCTGGAGGACCCAACGGGGCTTACTCGCGTGCCGCTGCTCGAGGACATGCTGCAGGCAGCCGCAGGCCACCACCGGCACGCCGGTCGCGGGGAGTGCAGCTTCTCGCACGCTGTGGCACTCACCGTGTCCCTTGAAGCGCAACTGGCGCCGCAGAAGCCGTCCGCGTCGGCGGATGCGCCGCGTGGCGTCACGGCGTGGGAGCAGACGGAAGTGCCACCGAGCTACACCACTGCGTACTGTCGGTGGACGGCAGCGTCGCTGACCCCGTCGCGCAATGCAGCAAGAACGCACGTGGAGGAAGAAGCTGCTACCGGGCAGATTGCTGCGACGCCGCGTGGACATCTATGGCCATCGCCAACGAATTTAAAGCCGCCGCCGCCGCAGCAGCAGCGGGTGCCGGCGTTGCGTCACAAAGGTGCAGAGAGCGGAGATGCCGGTGCGCCATCCTCTTCTGTGACGGCATCGCCTTCAGGCGCTTCCGCAGACGCATTGTCGTCTTTGTCACCTGTGCGGTTGTTTCTGCGCGTGGAGGAGCTGGCGGAGCTCGCGTGTGCGCACTGCGGTGCACAAGGGCACACGTGGCAGCACTGCGCTGCGCGGGCGGCAGAAGCGGTGGCTGTCGTGCAAAACACGGCCGGTCTTGCGTCGACTGACATGGACAACCTCCTTCCGCAGTCGTCATCGGTGGGTGCTGGTGCGCCAGCTGCGTCCGCGGTTTCTAGCAAGAGCGTTCTCGTCCTTTCGGTGATGGAAGGGGAAGGACTCACCTCGGTGGACGACGCAGCCGCCGTCTTGGCGGATCAAGCAAGCTCTTCCGCACACCGACGCGAGCAGCGCACACGCGCGTTGGCCGGCTACGACGGCGACGGTGGCGTCGGCGCGTCTTCGTCCTCTACTCTTGTGCCGGTGCCGAATGTGGCGGCGACGCGGCAGTTCAAGGCAGGCCACGTGCTGCGCAGCGAGGCTCGCAAGCCGGCGATGCACCGCCGCACGCTGCGCTGCGTCTACTGCGGCGGCCACCACCACGTGACGGCGTGTCCGAAGTTGGCGGCACAGGATGGCGCGTCAACCATGGAGCGTGACGCGCAGGCCTACGCATCCGCTGCGGCGGCAGTGGCGAATGCAAAGGGCGGCAGCGAAGGGACACGGACGTTGCGGCCACTGTTCTGCATTAAGTGTGGGGCGAAGGGACACGTGTTTCATGACTGTCCGCAGGTGCCGGCAGATCTGCACTCCGCAACGCACTGCCCCATCTGCCGTCAGCCCCGCAACTCCGCTACGCATGACCCGCTGCACTGTCCTCGGCGGGTGCCGGTGCCGCCTGGCTACGCGCTGTCGGGTATTCCTGAGGTGCACGGTGATGCACGGGCCGGCGGCGGCTTTGCGCGTCCGCGGCGCCGTCGGGGGTCGGTGTTGATTGCCGACAGCTTTGTGGACGCACCATCACGCCAAAAATGAGGGTCTCTGGTGCGTGCAATGGTTGCTGTGTTTGCAGTAAATAGGGATGGTAAACAGGTTTTTTTTGTCCCGTTGTTCACACATTAAACTTAGAGTATCCAATCCCATGAAGCGACCGTGACTTTGCCAAGACCAACGCGGCCAGTCCGCGCAATCTAAAAGAAAGAAAGAAAGAGGAGAGTGGTCTGTCTCAAAGTGTTTTTGAGCTTTTGTGAATGCTGTTGTACACACTTACGGCTGGCAGGAAACTGCACTTTGTCATCGTAACCGCTCCGTCAACACTGAACACGTGGACACACCGTTTCTTGTTGCACTTTCTCTCTCTCTCTCTCACCTTTTTTTTTTCTCCTTCTTCCTTTCGTTGTTCTTTTTAGCATACAGTATCTTTCACAGCGCATTTACCCTGCAGACGCCGTTGTGCGTGGCTGCACGCCATCCTGTTTCTTTCCTTCTCCATTGATAGTCACAAGTGCTTAACTCAAAAAGATCAACAGAGTTCTCGCTCATTTGGCAGAGCTCGTTGAAGTTCTTCCTTCCTTCCTTTTTCACTTTTTCCGCTGGACGTCACATTTTTTTTTTTTGCTTGCTTGCTTGTCTCTCTCTTCTCTCGCTTACTGTCTTGTTTTAGCGCTGTCTTTCCAAACTATCCATTGCAGCAGCAGTGGCAGCAAAGCTCATACTTCCACTGCCATCACGCCATTGTTCACTTTCTTCTGCTTATTGCCCCCTACAGAAGAAAAAAAAATGTGGAAGGAATGGGCCAAGAAGGTGAAGACCTTTGCAGAGGATATCACCTCCCCAGATTACGACGAGGAGAAGCGGAGCAGCGCAGCCGGCTCCGCCGACGATGACGACGAGACAGCAGGGGCGACGCGCGGTGGCCTCAGCCACGCACCGCAGGGCCGCCAGACGACAGGGCAGTGCGAACTCACACAGGGTGCGTACGCCACGCACGGCGATGGGGCATCGCTTCTTTTGGAGACCCCGGCACGTCGCCTCGAACGGCACTACGATGAGCCGACAGCGGAGCGTCTAACGAGCGTGGCAGCGACACCGCGACAACTGAATGGGCAAGGGCAGCCGCTGCCGAGTACAGTGCCTGCCGCTGCAGCTTCGTCTCCCCCTGCAGCGGTGCAGCAGCAGCAGCAGAAGCGCTTTTACTCCTATGACGAAGAGGAGGAGGAAGAGGAGGAAGAGAACAGTGACGCTTCGTCCTCCACCTCCGTCCACCACGCCGTGGAGACACATCCGGTTCACAGAGACGCGAGTGCGAGTGCACAGCGTCCGCCGACATCCGCGGCCGGTGTTGCACCGCGCCGCGGACCACCAGCGGCAATGCAAACACCTCAGCTGCAACAGCAGTCTCCGCTTCATCGTGCCGCCGCTGCTGCGTCCTCCTCCTTGTCTCCAGCATCCGCTCCCGCTGCGACTTCAGAAGTTACAACAGCGACAGGCGAGGCAGCGCTTCTTCAGGACTCCACGACGCAAGTCTTCGATCCGGCAGCTCCAGCGCCACCAGCGGCAATCCCCTCCACGGGCTCCTCCTCTGCGTCCACCCTTCCCACGCCACTGCATCCCGTAAAGGCCTCCACTGCGACGCCAGCAGGCTACACGCAAGACAGCAACGCCACCACGCGTGCTGCGCATCCACTGAGCGCTACACCGTCGCAAACTGCCGCACCACCACCGCCGCCACCGCAACACTACGAACAGCAGCAGAAGCACATCGCGGAACTGGAAGCGGCCAACGCGCAGATGACGATGGACATTCGCGATTATCAGGAGGAGGTGCGCGTGGCGCACGAGCAGACGGTGGCGTACTACGAAAGACAGCTGGAGATAGCACGACGGGAGGCCGGCGAAGATCGTGCTGCTGCAGAAGCTACGAAGGCGCAGCTGGAGAGCTTTCGAGTAGCGCTGCGCACTGCTGCGGGACAGTTAGAAGAGGAGCAGGCGACAAGAGCGGCATTGCAGCAACAGGTCGACTTGCTGGAGGCGGAGAACAGTGCGCTGAATTCAAAGGTGGCCAATACAGCGGCAGTACCCACTGCGTCCGCCGCCACTCACACAGACGCCGAGTGGGATGAGAAAGCGAAGGAATGCACGGCTCTGCGGGAACAGCTGAAGCAACAGGAAGCCGAGCAGCGCGCCGCGCACTCCAAACTCCTTCAAGCTTCTGCGACGGCGCGACGGACACTGGAGGCCCAACTTGCTGAAGCCCACGCACAGCTCACAAACTTGCAGGCTGCCCGTGCGGCATCCGAGCCTCCGCAGCAGCTGAGCGCGGATCAGTTGTCTGCTTCACCGCGTGTCGAAGCACAGCTGGCCGCTCTGCAGCAGGAAGTGAAGTCAACGAAGGCCCACGCCGAGCAGCTTGCGGAGCAGCTGTCTGCAGCGCAGCGGCAAATGAACGCCATGACGCAGCAGCTCGCCGACGAGCGGGAAAAGACCGCCACGGCAGCCGCAGCGCAGCCTCTCTCGTCCTCCGCCAGCCTCTCCCACACCACTGCCGCAGAGGTGCCACAGCTCAAGCAGCAGCTGCAATCTGCCGAGACGATGCGTTGCACGCTGGAGGCGCAATTGGCGGAGGCGCAAACTGAACTGATGGCTACCCTCACCGCGAACACAGCACAGCGTTCCGCCGCCCAGCAGGAACAGGAGGCGCAGGCAGAGGAGCTCGCGGCGGTTACACTACGGCTGGAGGCGGCGACGCAGGAGGTGGCGGAGCTGCAACAGGCGCTGGCCTCCGCACAGGAGCAACAGGAGCAACTTGCCGCTCAGCTGGCGGCGCAGGACAGCGTGGCGGCATCCTCCCGCGTCGCCGCTGCCGATGAGTCGAAGACGCTCGCGCAGAAGCTGCAGGCGAGTGTGAGTCAGTGCTCCACACTCCAGTCCGAGGTGCTGCAGGCGCGGCAAACCATCGACGAACTCTCCAGACGTCTGAAGGCAGCCACAGCGGCACACGAGGAGGCAGCAGGGCAGATGGAGGATGAGCACGCGGAGGCCGAGGCGGCGCTGGAGGAAGAGCTGGCAGAGGTGAAGACAGCAGCTGCACAGGAGAGGCGGAAGCTCGAGGAGCAACTTCAGAAGCTTCGCACAGAGCTCCAGCAGGCGCAGAGGCGTGCGGCGCAGGCAGAGGAGGATGGCAAGTCCGCGTCAGTGGCACGCGGTACGGCAGAGTCGAAGGCGAGAACCCTGGCGCAGCAGTGCAGTTCGCTGGAGGGTGAAAAGGAATTGTTGGCGCAACAGGTCCACCGCCTGAAGGACGAGGTGGCGAAACAACAAGAGGAGAGGCAGCGGTTGGTGGACAAGGAGGCAGGCAACCTTTCCCTCGCCACGCTGACAAATGTAAAGCGAGAGCTGGAGGAGAAGGTGCAGACGCTCGAGATGACGCTGGACCAGGTGCGCCGCATGACGACGGACACGCTGGTGCGCCTGGGCGTGGACGTGGAGCAGGCCGCGCAGGCGCACCAGCGAGGCGCGGCGTGAGCACCGATGGGTCACACAAACGGACGCCGTCGTCGCAGTCGGCTCCCCAGAAGGCAGCGCGTCGCGACAGCAGTAGAAACGCAGGCGCACGCAGCAGCAGCGGCGGCGACAACACGCGTAGCGACGACGATGCGGAGGACAGTGGCAGCGAGGCGGCGGGAACGGCGGCGCAGGTGCAGCTGCCCATCCTCCAGCTGCTTTCGCTTCTGACGGCGGAGTGCATGCAGCAGCACAGCATCGTACTGCGGGCGGAGCGGGTGCAGCAGGAGTGGGAGCAGACCTACGAGCAAGCCCGACAGGTCAACGCCTCGCTCAACGAGCAAGTGGCGGACGCGTGGGCGACCATTGGCAAGCTGCGCGAAGACGTCTCTGTAAAAGAGGCGGCGGTGCGGCAGATGCAGTCCCGCGTCGGCACAGGCGACGCTCGACTCATCGAAGTGCAGGAGGAACTGACGGGTGTGACGGCGGAGCTGCAGCAGCTGCGAGAGGAGCGAGAGGGCTGGGCAGCACGGTTGCAGCAGGCGGAGGCTGGCGCGGAAGGTCAGGAGCAGAGTCTCCAGGCGCTTCACGAGGAGCTGCAGTCTCTGCAGGCGATGCTGCAACTGAAGGAAGAGGAGCTGCTGTCGTCGCAGCAGAGTTTGGAGAATCTGCAGATGGTGCTCGACCGCTTCCAAGAGACAAAGCAGCACGAGGTGGAGTCGCTGACGCTGGAGACACACATGGAGGCGGAGGCGCTGAAGAAGGAGCTGGAGACGTGTAAGGGTATTATGGAGCAACATGAGCAGGCAAAGCAGGCACTGCGTGACGCCTTCGCGCAACAGCTGGCGGTGAAAGATGCCGAGGTCACCACGCTCTACCGCAAGCTCGCCGAGGTGCGGAAAGTGCTGGAGAAGACGACATCGCGGCACATGGATGGCACGGATACGAACGTGGACAAGCGTGTCGTGTCCCAGTTGCTGGCCAAGTACATCCACGCCTTCATTGGTCAGCGCAAGGAAGCGGAGGACATGCTGAAGGTGCTGAGTGGCCTGCTCGACTGGGATGAGGCAACGCAGGAGCTCGCCGGGTTGCTGCCGGGCCCGAATAATCCACACCCGCCGGGGAGTGGCGCGAACGGGCAGAAGAACGGCGGTCGCACCGGTTTGTTTGGGTGGCGGAGAGCCAAGCCAGCAGCCGGTGCTGGGGCACCACAGGGCAGTGCCGAAGCGTCCGGGAGCAACAAAGCGGGCCTGGCGTCGATGTGGGTGGAGTTTTTGTTGAAAGAAAGTGAAGGTAAGGGGGCCGCCGGTAGCACGGAACCGACCGCGGCAGCCGATGCATCTTCTGCCACACCCTCCACTCCAGCAGAGGCGGCGGCCAGCGGCGCGACGGCGCCTCCAGCTGACTCGACCACCACAGCGCCAGGAGGACAGTGAGACAAGGCTCACAAGGACCAGGCTTGCCGGCCTGATTCCTCGAGAGCGTTGTGCTACGATCCCCAGCACTGTTGCATTACAAGCCCAATCATTGTGTGCTTTTTTTTTTTTGCGTGTGTGTGTTTTCATTGCATTGCATGCTGCGAGCTTTGCTTGCGTTTTTGTTTTATGTATCGTTTTGCATTTCCTCCTTCGATGGCTGTTTCACCCTTTTCTTTCCAAGGTGTCTTTTTTCCCTCCCCCACCAGTTCTTGGTGGGCAGCGGCAAAGCGCTCAAGTCTCGTCGGAGGTCACGTAGTGGCCGTTTTTCGACGACGGGGCGGGTTGAGCAAGCCACAAGTGCGTGCATGCTTGCAAGCACGCGTACGAAAATGCCTAGTCGTCGACAACCGTCAATGAACCTCTGTTTTCTGTGCTCACAAGGGTTCCAACTATGACTTCAACACCAAAACAAAACAATGACTATGATGCAAATTAACAAGGGAGAACCTTTTTTTTCCTTCGATTTGACAACGGACATTGCCGCGGTTGTTTTGCCCAACTGGCTGATCGAGAACAAATGCGCGACAAATAAAGGAAGTTGACCACCCGTGTGTAAAGAAATTCATCATGCATGTGTGGGAACACACACACACAAGAGAAAAAAAAATTGCGTCGCGGTCGGTGTTCTTTTCTCTCCTTCGATCGTTTTTTAAAAAAACCTCGTTATCACTGTCCGTGTCCGTTCTGCCATTTTGCTGTCGTCCCCTTTTCCTCCCGTTCCTGGTCTTTTATCGATTAAGAATTTGCCAGAGATTGAAAGTCTCTTCTCTTGTTTCCTCACTTAAGTTTGCTTACAATTCAAGTGCAAGACTTGATTTAATAAACACTTCGCGAAGTTTCCCTGCGAGCTAGTACTTAACAGATACGTAACTGCTTCCATCTTCTTAACATACTTTTCTTAGAACAACGACATTCTATATGAAGTCAGTAAAAAAATAACTACTCTTAACTTCTTTTTTTCCCCACTGCTTCTTGTCTTTGTATCACGCAGAGACAGAGAGAGAGCGCGCGCTGTGGACGACCTAGACAATGTCAACATATGAGTGGGTGATTGAGCAGGAAAGCCCAGACGGCGTCACAACGCGCATCGTCTTCGATTTCGCTGATGACGACGGTGACAGTGACAGCGGGCAACACCGCCACTACAGCGGGAGCCGGTACAATGAATCCTCCTCGTCGCACCACCGCACGCGTGGCGGCCGCGGCGGTCGCGGGTACGGGTCTGCGTACAACCAGAACTCTACTACGCAGCAGCTGCAGCAGCAACAAACCGGCCTGAGCAAAGATACTGCCGCACGGTCGGACGGTGGCAGCAGCAAGCGCAGTAGCAAGCACAGCAATGGGAGTCGGTCTCGACGCCACCACCACCACCACCAGCATCACCACTCGGGCACTGGAAGCGGGATGAGTGGGAGCGGCAGCGGTATGCTGACACCAGCCGGCTCTGCCTACACGTCCGCTGCGCTGCGTCAGCGGTATCACCGCATGCTGTTTGGCGCGCGTGGTGGCCACCTTGCCTCGACCACCACCACGACGCGTCTGGATGCGACGAGCAACAGCATCAATACGGTGAACTTCTGCACCCGCGCGGCAACACCGAGCAGCAGCGGCAACAATTCGAATACTGACTACGGCAACAACAGCGCGGTCGGAAACAGCTCCGGCGGGTGCCCTGCGTCGCCGCCGCCCAGCACCATTTTTCTCTCTACCTACGGCGCAGAGCTGGCGGAGGAGGAGGATGCGTCCAGCGGCAGTTACCCACCTCGGCGTAGCCGTGCCAGCACGAATAGCAGCAGCAGCGGCGGCGGTAGCGGCGGAACGTACAACACGAACCCCACTGCCATCAACGCGAACAGTGGCACGCATGGGTACTCCACCAGCGCGGCCGCACACACCGAACAGCAAGAACAGCAACAGCAGCAGCCAAGCGGACCCGGAGTGGGTGCGCCGTGGGCGGCCTACACAGTGGACACGGCACCGTCCCCCACTACCGCGGAGCCGTCATGTGTGTTTCGGGCGTCGACGGCGTTTCCCCACGCCGCCTCCGAGTCGCCGTCGCGGCCATCGTTGCAGCCCTCCGAGGACTCTGCGCTCGACTACGTCGATGACGATGACCGCTACTGCCACTACGTGAAGCGCGATGTGTGGGCGGCGCGGGCGACGTGCCCGCGCACGGTGATCGCCAGCCCAACGCTCTTTCCCGCCTTTCCTCCGTTGCATCCAATTCCGGTCGACGACGAAGAAGTCGAGAGCGTTGGCGAGAGACGCCGGCGGGAAAACGCACGGGGAGGTGGGGAGCACGGGAACGGGTGTGACAACAACAACAGCAACAACAACAACAACGGTCTTTCTTCCAGTCTTGCCCATGGACACACATTGCCCGGCTCGAGTGCAGCTGCCTCGGTCACGCAGCGGCCACCCTTCCGTGTTGTCTCGGGCCTGCAAGGCGGCATGGCCCGTGACGGCGGTGGCGTGTACGGCGCCTTCGTGCAGCGGGACAACACGGCGCAGCTGCTGCAGCGCACCGCCGCCGCCGACGCCTCCGCTGCCGAGGCACAGCGGTACAACAAGATGCTGCTCCGTAAAGAGCGACAGCGCGGCCGTGGTCGCAACCGTGGGTGGCAGACAACGCCTACGGCAACAACAACGACAACCAACACGGCAGCAGCGCCTGCGTGTGGTGGCCGTCACGGTGGGGCCAAGTGTGGCCATGTCCGGCACAGTGCCGAGAACGATTCCTGCTCCTCCTCGTCGGATGCGTGCGCCAGCGACGATGCGGACGGCGACGACGAGGACACGTCCTCTATTGAGTGCCTCAGCAACCCGTCCACCAGCGATGGTGACAGCGATGCGGAGGCGCTACGCGCCGATGTGTCCTTCTCTGCCAGAGTCCAGTCTCTGGCCACACGTGCCGGGCGTGAGCGGCGGAAGATGGAGGCACGAGAGGAGCGGCAGCTGCAGAACGAACTGGCGCGCTGTGAAGAGGCTCTGATGACGCCGCCGCTGGCCTCCGTCTCGGTGCCCGAGTCGCCCACCTCCCCCACATCACCACTAGCAGGGACCTCCTCGGCGACTGCGTTTACGCTGGCTGCGGCGCTGCGGCAGCGCGACAATGCCTTTGCCACAGCGGGCGTGCGTGCGGTGGGGGCTCACGCGGCCTCTCCTGCGTCAGCGTTCACCACGTCCAACACTCGGTACAGCAGCAACAGCGGAAACGGTGTCTCACTTAGCCGCAGCAACAACAACTACAACGCTTCGCCGTCTTCTTTTTTCATCTCTCCCATCCACCAGTCGGTGGCGGCAGAGTCCGCGACGTGGGCGGACGGGACGCATATTCAGTTCCTCGGCCAAGGTGGGCTGGGCAGCGGAGGGGCCACAAACAACAGTCGTCGCAGCAGCCGCGTGTGCCGACCCGACGGTAGTCATGCCGTCACGGGAGGGAGCACACCGGGCAGCAGCAGTCACAGTGCTGGTGGTGCCGGAGGTGTGAGCCGACGCCGAGGCCGCAGCGATGACAACGAAGAAGGAATCGACGCCGTGGCGGAAGCCTCAACAACTCTGAGTTGTGCGCACCCGACAGGCGACACGGCGGCGCCGTCAAAGTCGCAGGCGCGGCGTGCGCGAAAACTGCGCAAAAAGGGCGATGCGGCACAGCAGTCGGTAGTGCCGGAGTGCGGCGGCAGCCGCGCACTGCGGCCTGTGGCGCCGCCATCGTTGGAGCCTCCGCTGGAGTTGCTGCCGTGCAGTAAAAAAGAGATGTGCGAGGACATGCTCGAGTCGTTCCTGATGGCCGCCGTACTGGACGACGACGACGACTTGAAGCTGCTGTAGCGAGAAAGCGTGAAGGAACTGCGTCGAAGGAGCCTTTGCAGTGTCATTGGCTACAAGCCAATGAGTGCAGTAGGACATGTTGTGAAAAAAAAAAAGGGCCGGATCGAGACGCGTATAGTTTCCATAGCGATCTGCAGGTTTTTTTTCGTCCTGTTGCGCATTATTGCCTACTCTGAAATATCCTTTGTTTCGTACGTTTTCTTCAGAAGAGCTAAATCGCTGCCTTTGACTGCAAAATATATAAACTTTTTTTTCTGTTTCGTTTGTTTCCATCCGAAGTGATGGCGTCCTGTATTTTGCTTACTACTTTGAATGAAATCCAACTGACATAATGTGCGTTTCTGTAGAGCAGAGGAGCCCTGGCGTGTTTCTCTTGCGGATGGGTGCTTTTTTGATGGTTTGCGCACTGTGGGGCGTCGATGAACATTTCCTGTGCGTTAAAACGACAACGTGCCTTTTTTTTTTCTGTGCAACACTCAGTGGGTGTCGGTGCTTGGTAGATTTCGCCGATGTAAGCAACCAGAAAACTTTTTCCTGTTTGTTTGTTTATTTTCTGTGAGTCAATGTTCCACTTCTCCTCTCTCCCTCCCTCCGCATTCTTTTTTGGCACGAGCGCCATGAACACACACGAAACAAGGTGCTCTCACAATCACTCTTTCCTGCGCCTCGCTTGCAAGACCAAATAAAACGGAAGAAACACTTATGGCCAGCTCCAGCGCCGTTGACGGTGCGGCTGGCGCGGCAGGCAGCAGCAGCAGCGGCAGTGGCAGCAACTCGGCACACATCACCAAAGAAAACATCGACACGTTCGACTACTTCCGACTTTTTGGGCTCGTCTTCCCCACCGCCGCGGAGCCGTCCGCCGCTGACATCGACGTCGCCTCCGTCCGCCGCGTCTACCGCCGATTGAGCCTTCGCTTTCACCCGGATAAAGACGACTCCGACGCGGCGCGTCACGCTTTCGAGGTGGTGCACACCGCCCTGGAGACCATCATCGACCCCGCGAAGCGCGCCGCCTACGTGCAGACGGTGCAGGCAGACGGGGAAACGGGCGGTGGTGGACCGGATGGCGAGGACGGCGGTCGCGCTCGACAACGGCAGGCACAGGAGGCGGCGGAGTGGGCTGCGGATGCACTGCAGCAACGCGAGCAGCAGCGACGAGCGAAAGAGGCAGCGGCGCGGCAGTCCGCACAGGAGCGCGCGGAGGCGGCGCAGCGGCTGCTGTCGGAGTTGACGAGTACACTGAACACGCCGTTCCAGCAGATGGAGGCGGAGCTGGTGCGGGACTGGGACGTAGATGAAGAAATGGTGGCCATGAAGACGGCAGAGGTGATGAAGCTGCTGCGGCAGCTCGCACCGCACGGGGAGAGTGGGTCTGACGATACGGTCGAGCTGTCACGCAAGCGGGGCCGTGAAGTGACGGAGGAGGTGTAGTGTTTCGGGGCCGCCTCGTGTTGCACGGCATTTCGATGCAGGTGAGCGAGAATTATGAAAGAGGACCAACTAGTGGCTTTGAGGGCGTGAGCGTCAATACTCTGCTTGTTGACGGTCTTTTTTTTTGTGTGTGTGTGTGTGAAAGATTAAGCTTCAACAAAAAAAAAACTCAAAATATGATGGGACAGTGCTCCTGCTAGAATCATGATGGCATCTAAGAAACGCGTGCCGAAGCTTATTTTCTTTTGGTGTTTGAGTCCGTCGGCGGAGGTCAACACAGAATTGTGAGCGATTTCACCACCAGAGCGGTGGCGAGGAGAGTTTTGTTGTTGTTGTTGTTGCAGTTCACGTGAATTTCTATTTCTTCCCTTTCGATTCCCCTTTTCCCTTCGTCTTATATCGATGGTAATGATCATTGCTCTGTTTGTTTGTCTATCTGGAACGGTGTCACACTTGTTCTCCTTTTGCCTACTTTAGCGCAAAGTGGTGTTTCGAAGCGTCAACCCAGGTTTCATTCCGTTTGCATAGAGACGGATTGTGTCCTTCTCAGAAGAATCCGTTCATTTAGCCGTGTCGCACATACCCTTTTTTTTTTCATAGATCCTCTACACACTTTCTTCCTTTTTTTTCTCTTTTTTTCCTCTTCGGATCGCGAAGTCTTTCTACGCGTTTAGTTTTCTTAGAGCTCACGGCATCTTTATTTCGCAACCAACAACAAGGATGCTGAGCAACCGCACCTTGACGGAGGACCAGACCGTCATCCGCCGGCACTTCACTGACTTTTTCGAAAGCGAGCGCTACGAGGAGAAGTATCATGCGCGAATCCAAACCATGATCCTCGCGGACAAGGCACGGCTGCTGCTGGACATCGGTGACCTCCTCGATTACATCCCCCTCAGCGCTGGTGGCGGTGCGGACGGCAACTTGGACGGCCCCGACGGCAGCGGCGGCGGCGAGAGCGGTCTCTCGCTTGGCGCAAACATTATCCGCCAACCTGGCAAGTACATCCCCCTGCTCGAGCTGGCCCTCCACGACGTCGTTCTACGTCAGCAGCCAGAGTATCTGAAGGTGGACTACCGCTCCCGCGCCGTCCACGCCGGCTTCGAGGGCCCCGTGGGCCGCGTCCTGTCGCCGCGTGAGCTCTACGCCCGGCACCTGAACACCATGGTAGCGCTGGAGGGCATCGTCACCCGGCAGTCCACGAACCGTCCACGGGTGCTAGAGACGGTGCACTACTGCGCCGAGACGAACAAGTTCACCAAGAAGGAGTTCCGCGACCAGCTGACGCCGATGCTCGACAGCTCGCACCTGCCAACGGTGAATGTGATGCCGAAGACGGACATGGAGGGCCACGCGCTGCGCACCGAGCTCGGTCTCTGCACCTTCATGGACTCGCAGTGCGCGGTGCTGCAAGAGGCGCCAGAGCGAGCGCCGACGGGGCAACTGCCACGCAACGTGGAGGTGCGCTTCGACGACGACCTCGTCGACGCCGTCAAGCCCGGTGACCGCGTTCTGCTGGTCGGTGTGTACATGCCCTACACCACGGCAGACAGCAAGAGCTTCCAGTCGATCGTCCTGGTAAACCACGTGGTGTCAACGCAGGCCTTCAATTTCCTCACGCGGCCGATCCCCGCACTGGAGGACCGTCTGACCCGCTTTGCGCAGAAGTGTCTCGAGCAGCAGGGCCCGAGCGGTGTGCTGGACACGCTCTCGAAAGCCGTCGCGCCGACCATCTACGGCATGACGCCAGCCAAGCAGGCGATCCTCTTGATGATGGTGGGGGGAGTGGAGCGCATGTCCCATCACTCCCACGTGCGCGGCGACATCAACGTCTTGCTTGTCGGCGAGCCGTCCACGGCCAAGTCGCAGCTGCTGCGCTTTGTCCTCGGCGTCGCCCCGCTGGCGCTCAGCACGACGGGCAAGGGCTCATCGGGTGTGGGACTCACCGCCGCGGTGGCCACCGACAGCTACACCGGCGAGCGCTCCCTCAGCGCCGGCGCGATGGTGCTGGCCGACCGCGGCATCCTCTGCATCGACGAGTTCGATAAGATGGGGGCGCAGGACCGGGTCGCGATGCACGAGGCGATGGAACAGCAAACCGTCACGATTGCGAAGGCCGGCATTCACGCCTCGCTGAACGCGCGGTGCAGCGTGCTGGCAGCGGCGAACCCGATCTACGGCTTCTACAGCGTGCAGCACCGACTTGCTTTCAACGTGGGGCTGCCCGAGTCGCTGCTCTCGCGTTTCGATCTCACTTTCATTATTTTAGACCAACACTCGTCCGACTACAACCGGCGCATCGGCTACCACATCCTGCGCAACCACATGACGTCCGAGGCGGTGCGCTACGATGAAATGGAGTCGCGGACGGTGGTGGACAGCGTGGAGACGAGCACGGGCGGCGCAGGACGGCAAGACGGGCCACGACGTGGCAGCGGGGGTGACGCTGAGGATGCGCCGAACGGTGCGATGAACAACATGAACGGTGGTGGTGGTGCGGAGAGCCGACTGGACTTGCGCATGACCACCAACAGCACCGGCGAGTCCATCGTCAGCGTCGACTTCTTGCGCGCCTACCTGCAGATGGCCAAGCGTGGGTCGCCGCTGCTGACGGAAGGCTCGCGGGATCTGGTGTGTCAACACTACGTACAGCTCCGCGCCGAGCAGCAGGACGGCGGCCGCGACGGCTTCTTCATCACGCCGCGTACCCTTGACGCCATCGTGCGCCTCTCCACCGCCCACGCGAAGCTGCGGCTGTCACCGACGGTGGAAGAAGTGGACGTGGCGGCGGCGATGGCGCTGCTGCGGTCCTCCGTGAATGCAGCGACCAGCGCCACCCAGCAGCGTCGCGACGACAACGCGAGCTCAGTCGAGGAGGCTGGCCGCACGCGAGCGGTGGAGGGCAGCGCTGGTGCCTCCCCGTCCGCTGGTTTCGCGGTGGTGGGGGCCAGCAGCGAGAGAGCCGTCGACGGCGACGGCGAGTCTGCGCTGCGGCGACCGCGGACGGAGGCGGCGGCCGGGGTGGAGGAAGGCGGCAGCAGCTCTCGTGGCAGCGGCGAGGCCGCCACCGCGGCTGTTGCCCCCGCCAACGCTGCGGCTGCCGCTGCCTCGGGGGTGGATGTGTACCTCAACCGCCGTGTCGTCGAGGCACTGAAGGAGCTGCAGCGGGAGCAGCGAGACGTCGTTGCGCTGACCGAATTGCATGAACGCGTGGGGACGGCGGTGACGTCGATGGCGGCGCTGAAGGCGTCGGTGTCGCAGCTGCAGGGTGACGCGTTTATCTTCGAGAGCACCGAAGATGGTGGCGACAACACGATCCAGTTTATCTAACGGGCTAGGGAAAAGAAAGAAAGGGAGAGAAGGAGCAGCGAAAGGATGGTGCGCCTTGCATTGCCTTGCACTTGATACGTCGATACACGTGTTCCTGTGGTATTCTCAATTACGCTGCGCGCGCTCTCTCCCTCTTTCTCTTTTTCTTCTTTTTGTGTTGCGTTCTCTATGCCCCCCTTTATAGAAGACTTCGTTTGTACAAAGCAGTGAAAAACGAAATGATAGTAGTGAAAGCGGTGTGTCTGTGTTTTGGAGTGCTTGTGTTCGTTGAGAGCGTGCGTCGGTTTACTCTTCTTTTTTTTTTTCTGGCAATGTGCGTAGATGATGCTCACTTCTAGCTCATCCCTTTCCTGCAACACGCTTTTTGTTATGGTTTGATTGTCGAAGCGAGGGCATGATTGCGAACGACTTTGTGCTCTCCACAGGAGAATCCTTCCGCATCGCCAATCGTGTCCCTCTATGGCAGAATACTGACTCGTTGTTTCTCACTCCCTTTCTCTCTCTCTCTCTTGCTGCATCTCTCGTTCCCCCTCATCACCAATAACGGTCGTAATACGGGTAGAAAACCCACAATTCGTGCCAGAAACGCAGCCTGCAGGAGTAAGCTTTAAGATTCTAAGTACTTTTTTGTTGTTGTTGCTGTTGTTGTTTTCACGTTTTCTGTCTTCTTCTCTCTTCGTGTTTTGTTGACCATGTCCTGCAGTATCGGGCTTCTCCGCCCGTCACGACTGCTGCGTGCACGTGGTGGGCAGGGCCCGCAGGTGCTCGGTGCCGAGGTGCCGTCCTTCCGTGACTTCCCCTACCGTGCCAACGACACCCTTCACCTATACCGCCACTTCCTCCAACTCATTTACCGCCACCACGGCCCAGAGGAGCGGCGCGACTTGCTCTTTCGCCTTCGCAATGAGTTCTCCAGCAAACGGCACCTGCGCGGTCCGCGAGTGGTGTCGGCCGCCTTGAAACGAGGGGAGGGCATCCTCGCCTTGCAGCGACAGATTCTCGAGTCACGCGAGGTCCGACGTGGCACGTCGCGCGAGGGCGGTGCGCAGAGCGTGGATGCGCTGTGGGATCAGCTGCAGGTCGTCTCTGGGCACGTGCTGCCGGGCTTGAAAAACTACGAATCCTCGCTGCCCGTCTCGAAGGGCGGCTACTCAACGCAGGGGAGTACCTACAACGTGTACTCGCGCCGACGTTGATTGGTGTAGCTGCTGTACCACCGCAAAAGATCAGTGGCGGCTACCTTTGATGGGTTTTTTTTACCTGCTATGGTAGACGGCGGTTTTGGATCCATACAATGACTTTTTCTTACAGGCGTCTTCACATGAATAAAGAAAGAAATAACAAAAAAAAAGGACGAGCTTTGCGACACCGTGACAGCGACAGCTTGAAGAGAGAGAGAGAAAGAATCTGCGATTCGACGGAGGCTAACTGTGCCATCATCCATTGACGCATGGGAAGCAATGGCTGGTGGACGGACCCGTCCGGTTTGGCGGCAACGACGATTACTTTTACTTTTGATCACTTCGTACTTCCTCTCTTTTTGCTGCTGCTGCCACTTTCGTTTCCACATCATCACGCACAAGAGTGACAGCATACCAAGGCTACTCGCACGCATTGTCCACAGTTCCCTTTTCCCTCACCTTCCACACCAACCTTTCACTATCGTCCTCCGCAGCTATGGGTTTTGGCGCGTTGCCCGCTCGCACGCCGCGGCGTGTCGTCGTGACGGGAATCGGCATGGTCACCCCCCTCGGTCTCACTACGCTCGACACCTGGGCTGCGGTCTGCAGAGGGCAGTCTGGCATTCGCGCCCTGCGTGACGCGCCGTACTTCCTGCCCACCTTTCTCCAAAACGACCGTGCGCTGTCAGCGGAGGCGAAGCAGCAGGCGCTGGAGAAGCTCGTCCAGGCGATGCCGTGCCAGGTGGCCGCCTCCATCGCTGCACCACCACCACCACCACCTTCTTCGTCGTCCTCGCCCTCCAAAGCAGCGTCCGACCCTTTCGCCGCCACCAACGCCGAACCGCGCTCCTTCAAGTTTTGCAGTCGCGCCGTGGATGAGGCCTTGCACGATGCCGCGCTCCTCTCCACGCACACCGTGCACGGTAAACCTGTGCAGGAGGTGCACCTCACCGATGCCCAGCGTGATCGGTGTGGCGTGAACATCGGCATGGGCATCCCGTCGCTGGCCGACACGACAGACGTGTCTGCCTACCTGACCGGAGATGCCATCGCCCACCCCCACGGCCGTGTGCACTACAACAAGGTACACCCGCTCTTCGTACCGAAGATTTTGGGCAACATGGCCGCCGGCAACACCGCCATCCGACATCAACTGCGTGGCCCCATCGGCAGCAGCGTGGCGGCGTGTGCGACGGGGGCGCACTGCATCGGCGAGGCCGCGGCATGGATCCGCGAGGGCCGGGCGGACGTGATGGTGTGCGGCGCCACGGAGGCCTGCATCACTCCGGTGTCGGTGGCGGGATTCTCGCGCATGCGGGCCCTCTGCACGGCGTGCAACGACGCACCAGCGAGTGCGTCACGGCCCTTTGACACGAGTCGGGCGGGCTTTGTGATGGGGGAAGGGGCCGGCATCCTCATCCTGGAGGAACTCGAGCACGCCGTCGCCCGGGCGGCACCTCGCCTGTACGCCGAGCTGCGCGGCTTCGGTGTGTCCTGCGACGCACACCACGTCGCGGCGCCGCACCCTGAGGGTCTTGGTGCGCGGCACTGCATTCAGGAGGCACTCGCGGACGGCGGGCAGGTGCCGGCGGCTGCGGTGCAGTACGTCAACGCCCACGCCACCGGCACGATCGGTGACGAGGTGGAGTTGGCTGCCATCCATCACGCACTGCGGCCCGCCGTCGAGGGCAAGTCGCTCTACGTGAGCAGTGCGAAGGGTGGGCTTGGTCATCTGCTCGGTGCCGCGGGAAGTGTGGAAGCGGGCTTGGCGGTCATGGCCCTCCACAACCAGTCAGCACCGCCGACGGCGAACCTTGCTTCACCGTGTCTGACGGCGGAGCAGCAAGCAGCCGGGCTGGTGTGCGTGCAGGGCAGCGCAGCGCAGCCGCTCACGAGCTGCGAGGCTGTCATCTCCACTAGCTTTGGCTTTGGTGGGATAAACACGGCGCTGCTGTTTACGCAAGTGTAGCGGTACGGCGATGGTGTACGTTGCGTCTCTTTCGTCGCTGCGGCGCTCCCTGTGGTGTTTTGCAGAGTATCGTGTGCTTTGGCAAGACGGTCGAATGTCGCGGCGCGTTGTTGAGTCTGATCCGGTTCCTCCCGAAAAGCTCAACCGCAGTAGTCCCGTTGTGTTAGTGAGTGAGGTCAGGGATTAGCAGTCTCGAAGAGCGTTGGGGAAGAAGAAAACAATGCTGTTTCACTTTACCTTGCCATTCAACTTGACGTCTTGATGAGTACTTTTTTTTCCTTCTTTCTTTCTTAGGTTTGCTGCACTTTACGGATGCTGCGTATCTTCACATTGTTGACGGAACAACGCTGGCTGTTCACAGAGCGGAGCCAACAACGACAACAATAAACAACGACAAAAAAAAAAGCGGAACCAAGTTATCAACTGCTGCTTTGCAGCCGTGTCTCAAGGATGTCAGCTAGAAAGCCGACTATCGCTACTGGCGCGGAGGTATTTCTGCTTGCAACGCCTTGCTGAAAGCTACGCAGCTTCTACTTGCTGGAGGTAAGCGACATATTTGAACAGCCGAATCACAGATGCAATGAACTCATGCGCGTTCCAAATTGCATGTACAGCATTCTGCATCCTTGCTTCCACCGAGTCGTGCTCTTTCTCTCCCTCTTTTTTTTCTTCTCATGCAAATAAGTGTATTGCTGCCTTGCGACACAGCCCCGCTCTACTGACCTTTTGCCTTTGTTTCTGTCAACGGTGCTCTTTTATACCTTTGTTAGTTTTTTTTTCTCTGTCATCTTCTTTTTTGTTTTTAGGTTTTTGTTGTGAACCATCAGTACTCTTCGCCACCCCGCCTTCCATTAATGGTGTTTTACGACATTCCTTAGAAAACTCTATATAAAAGTGCAAGGCTTTTTCGAAGTTGTTGCTCCCTAATTGCTATATACGTCTCTTTAATAACCGTTTCCTTTTTATTTTAATCCCACCCTGCATTTTTTCTTTTTTTTGTATGTATTTGCTTCTTATTCCCGTCACTTTCTCTCTCTCCCTCTCTTTGTCATCCCTTCCTCTGCGTGTGCTTGTGTGAGGTCGTTACACACACTACAAAAAGGCTCATTTACACCCTGCCGTAGTGCGTTTCCTTACTACAGCACAGCATCCTCTTTCCGAATCGCGCACTGTCAGTGCTTACTTTTTTATTTTTTCTCTTTTCTTTGTACTCCACGTTCTCCATCCACCGCGCAAGGTACACCACTGTCTCATCCAACACTGTGTTTCTTGACTCATTTTGCTATTATCAGCTTGCCAAACCTGTTAATCTCTAAGAGGGCAGCTGTTAATTCACAGCGACCACTTTTCATTGTCTCCGTCATTTTTTTTTCGTGTGTTTTCCTGCCGTCGTTTATCTATTCTTTTGGTTCCTTTTTTCTTTTCTTGATCGCTAGACCAAAACGTGTTTCTCCCATTTAACTCTTTTTCTTTTTCTCTATTCCTTTTTTGCTCCTTTTGTTCTCTCTCAGCTAACGTTGTCAGCTGGAAATCACGTTTGTCGGTGCACAGAGGGCCCACCCATTCACCAACTTGAAAGAAAAACCGTCGACACTCATGAGTAGTTTCTTGTGGCAACAACACCATCAGCAGCAAGGCGGGGAAATGCCGGTAAACATCGAAGAAGCGGCCAACACAAGCGCGCCGCAGGTGAACGAGGCGACGGAGACGTGCGGCGTGGTGTGGTTTGGTCTCGTGCCGCCGGATCAGTTTTTTGAGCTGACTCCCTTTTTCTGTTCGCTAGAGAATGTGCGGCGCAACGACACTACCGGCAGCGGCGGTGGCTGTCTTGACATCCATTTCTTCCGCGATGGTCCGCATGAAGGTGAAGGCTTCGTGTGTCTCACCTCTCCGCAGGACGCGCAGGAACTGGTGCGCAAGTTTCCCTGTCCTGTGATGGTCGGTCGCACAAGGCGGTTTCCCGTGCGGCTGTACCTCTCCTCCATGGCGGAGCTGGACACAGCGCAATCGCACTACAAACGACAGGTGGAAGAGGGTCACCCACGCACTCCGAGTCCGCCAGCCGCAACGAACGGCTTTGATGTTGCGACGGCGGCCGCAGCCGAGGTGTGGGAGGAGGGGAAGGTGAAAATCCTCTGGCTGCGTGGTCTGCCTTTCGAGATGCCGGATGAGGACCTCGACGCGTTTCTGGCGAGCGTCAAAGGCCACTACACAAACCTCGAGGTGGGCCGGCACAACAACGTGTGCAACGGGAACGCGTTTCTGGAGGTACGCTCCGCCGTGGACTTCTGGGCTGTCCGCAACTTGCACCACACGTTTATTCACCTCCAGGCACACAAGGACATCCTCCCGGCAGAGCGAGGCAAGCCGCGCTACGTTGAAGTTATTGAGTGCAGCGAGCAGCGGCGCGCGGACACCCTGCACGCACCCCCGGCAGACCAAAAGCAGCCGTTGCCGCTGAAGAAGGGCAAGCGAGGCGCTGCGTCCACGGCAGCCCCGGCACCGCCCAAAGTTACAGGGGCAAAGGCAGCACTTCTACCTAAACGGAC
The DNA here is from genome assembly GCA_000482105.1 of Crithidia acanthocephali. Lineage (NCBI taxonomy): Eukaryota > Euglenozoa > Kinetoplastea > Trypanosomatida > Trypanosomatidae > Crithidia > Crithidia acanthocephali. The sequence goes on along the minus strand of AUXI01000028.1, from coordinate 42,021 downwards.
GACGACAGCTGGTCCATCGGAGACTACCACCACCTCGGCCATCCATCCCACACCCGCGCGTCGCGCAAAGCTGTCCACGGACGCTCCATCGCAGAGTGCGCCGTTCGCAGCTATGGCGCACGGCCCGACTTCCCCCTATCAGACACCTCCACAACAGTCGCAGCAACCTCTGCTGCAGTCCAATTACACCTTTTCCACCGCAACCGTGCTGCAGCAACCGTTCAGCACGGTGACCATGTACACGCAGTCCTCTCCCGCTATGATGAGCGCTGCTTTTCCTCCACAGCAGCAGCAGCAGCAACAGCAGCAGCAACAGCAGCAGCAGCAACAGCAGCAGCAGCACTTCAACGTGAACTACGACACCATCAACCAGCTTCAGTACTTCCAACAGCCACAACGGCCGCCACAGCAGGGACACCCATCCCCGCTGCCGCCGCCACAGCAGCAGCAGCAGCAGCAGCCGGAAATCCAAGGCCGGTACTACTACGTCGTGCAGGGAACAAGCGTGAACCCGCAACAGGTCATGGTAAACCCTGGCACCTTTACACAGCTGAACATGGGCCTCAACCCGAATTCTGGCTCAGCCATCTCCGTGTACTCCGTGACGTCGCCAAACGGTCTTTTCAACGGCGGCGTAGCACCGCCAAACGCGGTCTCTCACCAAACGCAAACGCTTGTACCAGCGCAGATGTCGTTCCTGCCGTCGGCGCCACCACCACAGCAAGCGCAGCAGCGGTATATCATCACCTCGAACGGGCAAGAACGTTTCAACTTTCAGCCAGGATCAAACTTTTTCTTTGGGCCGTTCACTTAGCTCGTTGCCTCTGCACCGCACTGTTGCAAAGCCAACAACTGTTCTGATGAGTTTTTTTCCCCCCTCTTCTTGATTGTTGCCTTACTATCGTTATTTTTCATGTTTTGTTTTCTATTTTCCGTTTTTGTTGTTCTTAACGATAGGAGGGTGAATAAGCCGACGTTCTACAGCTCCTTTTTTTTTTACTCTTCTCATTCATGCATGCGGGCAGATGGAAACGCACTTTTTCTTTGTTCTTTGTGGGACCATTACGCTTCTTTTGTTTCTTACAGGACCACTTAATATCTGTAGCAATGAAGCCTTTGCAAAGACCGCGAAGTGCAAAACAGTAGCCACTCGATAGGTTAGTGTTCAGGTGTGGGTACAAACCTATCGACGTGTTCATTTTATTTTACCTCTTCCCATCTTTTTTTTTCGTCTTTTGTACTTGCCGTCTTTTTCAATCTTTTCTTTTTTTCCCTTTGTTCTTCTCTTTTTTTTTGTCATGAAAAGTGTGCTTCGTTTGTGCTATCAATATTTGTCTATCTTTCTCCACTGTTTTGTACACTCGCAAAAGAAGCTTTCGTTGTTTCCTCCTCTTCTTTTTTTTTTTTGTATCACACCGTATCCTTTTTTTTCTTTGATTGGCAGTGTAAACCAGTATCTGTGTTACAGCACTCTCCACTACCACTCTTTGTCTTGTGGAGAAGTTTCCTTTTTCTGCCTAAAAACTCGATACGGTACAACGATGTCTCGACGTCGCGTGTCCTTTTTTGATGATTTCCTTCTCTCTGTGTGTGTGTGTGCTTCCCTTTTTTTTTGAGTGTATATTAAACTATTCCCCTGCTTTCTTTCTTTTTTTTTTCTTGTGTGTGTGTCTTTTCCCGACAGCTCATTAAACTACAACTATTCACTGTTCCCATTTTTATTTTTTTTCTTGTCTCACCCACGATCGTTTTGTGTTTTCCAAGCAGGGCCAGTAGTCAAGACAGATGCGCCTACTATCACTTTGCACAACTTCTCTTGACAGCATGACCGATGATCGTGCCCTCTTGGTTTCTCCTTCCTCAAACTTCTGACGTCGCTTCATCGCTGACATTTTTTTTTTTTAAGCCTGAAATGCAGAACACGCAAAATGCTCACTTTTCCACTGTCTTCGGTGTAAGTGTTGGTGTCGTCGTTTTATTTTTCCTCTTTTCTCTCGTATTCCCTCTTTAAAAAAATAAAACCCCGATCTCCTCTTTTTAGCATACCTGCGCCTTTCTCTTCTTTCATTCAGTTGTTTGAACCTGCGAAGTGAGCAGGCGCCATGGCCACTTGCTCCTTCACTTCACACAGCTGCTCACCGTTTCCTTTTGTATTTTTCTTTTATTATTATTATTATTTTTTTTTTATGTGTGTGTGCAAGTTGAACTTCATTCGCGTGATGGAGGATGAAATACCGACGACACCGCTTCTCTAATCACTGTTTTTTCATTGGCACTCTGAGACGTCCTTCCAAAACCAAAAAAAAACGAAAAAGATCTTGGCAATCATCTCATTCTCTGTGAACGACTCACCAAAGGCTAAAAGCCACCTCATTATAGCGTTGGAAAAGAAGAATTCTGGTTTCGTTGTAGGCATGCACCATTCTCTCTCTCTCACCCTCATGCATGGAATCTGTTTATTTCCTTCCCTTCTCTACTTCTCCTCTCTGATTACTCAAAATGAATCATATGGTACCATTCGCAACAATTAATTTTACGAGACCTCTGCTCACGCATAACCGCACTTTAGACTGACAAACAGAGCGATTAACTACACACTTCTTTTTTTTTCTTAACCTTCTTCTCAAACACACCCACTCGCTCCTTTTCCCAGTAAGCTATTTTTTGTTTGTTGTAGTTGCTGTTGTTCTCTCTCTCCTTTTCGTTTACAAACCTTCTCGTCTTTTGGTCGAACCAAATCTCTTCCTTTTCCTTCCTTCTTCACCCCTGTGTGTGTGTGTGTGTGCTTTTCTGCACTTTTTTCTTCTTGTTTTTCTCTATCCTTCTCTCTTTTTCTTTTTTTCACGCTTGGTGAAGAGCCTTTGTACCGTTTTTGTATAACGGCCATTCGTTGCCGTCTCAATCGCTGGTGATCCTTTCTTTTCTTCCAGTCGTTGAACAGTGAGAAAAAAACAAGCAGTACTCAATTGAACTTTCAACGCTGTCAGCTGAGAGAACTTCCTTGCGACTTGTGGTTGTGTATGAAATTCGTGCGACCGAAACGAAGAAGCCACGACACCGGAAAAGAGTAAATAGAAAGCGAAAGCGAAGAGTTTTTTTCATTCTCTGTGCTATCTTTCCCCTTTTTTTTTTCATGTGTCGCGTTACATTACTCATCTGCTTCTAGTCGGTAACACAAACACATTTTTTTCTCTTTTTCATCTTGTTGTTGTTTGCTTTGTTTCGCTTCGCTCTCTCTCTCTTCTTTTTTTTTTCTTCTACTTTGTCCTTGTTGCTGTTTTGAATACTCTCGTGAAAGTTCTAACACCTTTTTCCCCTTTTCCTTTTTTGTATCGTGGTACCTCACCAGCAGCAGCAGCAGCAGCTGGTCTCCTTCCTTGGCTTCCACTTGTGCTACAATTTCTTCTACTCTTCCTCCTCTCTTTCTGTGCCGTCCCAGACGAAACGAATAGAGAAGAGCAAAGTGGTAGAGAAAAAAGCTTTAGCGAAGTTCGCCCGGTGAAAACATGCAAGCAAACACCTACAGTCACGTTGGATCAAACTCACCGCACACACCACCGTCACGTCACCGCCTCCTGCACGACGAACAACAGAAGGACGATCTTCAGCAGGCGCAGCAGCGCGAGCGCGAATTAGAAGCGCAGAAACAGCACCTGGAACAACACCAGCGACAACAGCAACAACAGCAGCAGCAGCAGCCTGTGGAGCAACCTGTGGGGCAACCTGTGGAGCAACACAATGTATCGACGATTAGGTACGCGAAGAATGAAGAAAACAACTTAGTGTTTTGCTTGCGTGGTCTGCCCTTCACCTCTACGGAGGCAGACCTCACGGCCTACCTCGCGGTGGTGCCGGGCTACCACCGAGCGGACCTTGGCAAGCTGAAGAACAACGATTGCAGCGGTTACGCTTTCGTAGAACTATGCACGGACGCCTACGCGGATGTGATCCAAAACATGCAGAACAAGGCGTTCCCGTGCGTCGCAAATGACAACGTGAACCCGGAGAAGCGGCCGCGGCCGCGCTACGCGGAGGTAATTTCGACCACGAAAGACGAACGAGATGCTCTGTTGGTCTACCACAGCACCCTGAACCGCAATCAGCTCGGCGAAACCCATCAGCGCACTTATCAAGAGGAGGTGGCGGCAGCGCAGAAGGCGCTGCAGGAGGCGACAGAGGCAGCGACAGCGCCGTCCACCGACAACACCGACACCATCCCGCCACCGCCACCGCCGCGACGGCCAGACGCGCAGCGACAGTCTCCTTCGTTCTCGCTCTTGGCTTCCCCGCGTCAGCCACCGCATCAGCTCCCGCACCCGCACCCGCAGCTGCAGCTGCAGCCACCACAAGTCCAACCGTTGCAGTACGGGCAGCTGTCGGACTCCATGGGACATTTCCTGGTGCCAACGAGCCCGCATATGCAGCAGCCGCGTGCGCAGACAAGTGCATCGTCGCTGCTGGAGGCAATGCAATCCTTCTCGTCCTCGCCGCACTCCGCCACGCACCTCTCGACGCAGTCAAGCCCTCGCTTTGGCGAGTCCATCGCCCAGTCACAGCCTTCGCACTCTCCGCTTACAACCGTGGCGTCCATCGTGTCTCAGCCACCACTGTCTTCGGTGCCGCCGCCACAGCCGCTGCAGCAGCAGCAACGACCACAACAGCAGCCACACGGATTTCTGCCGTACCCTGCGCAGAATCCGTATAGCCATCCCACATACCACCAGCCACCTTTCCATTAAGGTAAAAACAAACAAGCAAGCAGAAAACATGAAAACGACTTTTCAGCACGAGATAACATTGGTAGCTGCACGGTTGCACACGCAGAAGCCGAGCGAAGCTGTCCGATGCTTATATTCATCTAATAATACACACCAAAAAAAAGAAAAAAAACACCAAAGTATTCTCTTTGTTGTTTTGTTTTGTTTCACGAAGGCTCCGCGGAAAAAAAAAGCCAATTACAATGATTTATAGCAGAGACGCGAGGGGTATCTCTGTAGCACTCATTCGAGCAACCAACAACACACAAAAAAACGCGCTACCCTCACTTTTTCCTTTTTTTTGTAAGTGCTTCTTTCACGGCTCATCTGGCAACGTAAGCGACGGTGCACACCTTTCATATCCTTTGCAAGTTTTGCCGAGCCTCTCTATTTTTTTGTTTCTCTCTTCTTTCACGAACTGATTTGAAGTTGTATCCTCATCCTTGGCCTTTAACAATTAGTTGAGTAATTTTTATACTTGTCTTTTTCTTTTTTTTCTAATTGGTCTGTTCCTCATCAACAAGATGTTCTTCACTTTTCTTTTTTTGTTTTTCCTTGTATGCCTCCCTAGATATGTACATAATACGAATAATCGTTGTTCATAGTTTTGTTTGTGTGGCTTGTGCTGTTGCGTTTGGTAGCTGTCAAATCATGATTGCAATTGCAGGCGAGCACGATCATTTTTATATATTCGTTCCTGTACGCTGTGCTTTTTTTTTTTGCTTTTCTTTTCATATCTTCGTTTGTTATCTTTCACCTCTCTTTCTCCGCGTTTAAGAGCAACCCCCTTTTTTTTTCTACGAAGCCAACGGGCCACAAGCTCCCTGAACCCCTCATCTCACTTTTTCTTTTTGTATGTTTGTCCGCCTCGGCGTCTACGACGCGCTTTCTCTGGCATCAAAAAAAAAAAGAAAAGGATCGCGAGAGCGGCGAAAGTACGCGCATTTGACACATTAGACTAATGAGATCCGGATACTAAAGTAAAAAAAAGTAAGATTTTGCAAATAGGTTCTTGATTCATCCTTTCCTCTTTCTCAGTCTTCCCTTTTCTTTTTTTTTACTTTTGCCTTTCCTCTTACATTAGCGTCGTCTCTTTTTTTTCTTTCTCATTTCCTAGTGAGAACTGCGGTAAGTGTGACTTCCACAATTCTATGGATACCATCTCCTAACCGGTGGCTTTCATAGCGCAATCCTTGCCCATCGTCGCTTAAATCATTCGTCCATTTTTTTGTTTTGTATAGTCAAGACAATATGGTTGTCGACTGTGGATTTCACGCCTTTTTGATACTCTGATCATTGTGTGTTTTATTGTTTTTATTATTTTGTTTTCTTCAGGGTGATGTGGATTTCTTCTTTTTATATATATATAAGTTTTAACTAGAGTGTCAAACGTACAATCACAGATGTATTCATCTTCGCCAGTCCGCTTCTTTCGGTGCGATTGCAAGCCGCTGGACACGCTGAGCCTCTCTCACTTTCTGTTCCAACTCTTTTTCGTATCCTTCTATAAGACCATATATATATATACTACATCTACTGTAGCTTCATTTCAATATTTTCATTTCCTTTCGCAGTCGTTGTACTGAAAACGTATCTTTTTTCTCCCCTCTTTTTTTTTGTGTGTATCCTCACGTGTTTCTTTTGCCTTCACCATCTCCTCTGGAGCAACTTATTCGCCTTTCTTCTGTGCCTCCTGTTGTTCTCCATGTTATCCGTCTACCGTTTATTACGCTGCTTTTTTCTTTTTGTACGCGTGTAACAACCAAATTTATATACTTTCATTCACATTGGTGCATGATACGCATCCGCACAAACGGTGAGTGTCAATGAGTTGGTCGGCTCATCCTTTTCTATTTTATTGTACGTGTGCATGTGTGTGTGTATGAGTCCTGAAAACAAAGCCAAAAAACTACACTGTGGTTCTTCACAATTCTCGCTCATGTCTACTAGCTCGTGGAAGGAAGCTATCAATGCTTTTCGTTGTCTTGGCACTGCACGTCACCTCCACTGCTCGCCCATGCTCGCACAGTTTTTTCTCTTCTTCTCACTCTCCACAGCCAGCGCACTTAGCGTGTTCTTATGTTTTCACATTTTCTATGTATTTTTTGTTTGTTTGTTTGTTTTGTGTGCTTGTTTTGAAGTAGTTTTCTATTTTGTTCTTCTTCAAATGTTTTTTGTGCCTTTTTTTTGTTGTTTACAATGTGTGTGTGTGTGTGTCAGTCTGATAGTTTTCAAACGAGCGTTTTTGGCGGTCATGTCTGTTATCTCTTTCCTCACACTAATAATAGTTCTCTGTCTTCTCCGAAAGAACGCTTTACATTGCAAAGCATCATTAACGCACCGGCGCAACGTTTTTCTTCCCCCCTCGAACGTTTCTGCTGTCTTAGCTTGTGGTGCGCACACGTGAAAGCTCTTTTCCTTGCATTTTACTATTTTTATTTTTTTCTCTATTTTGTGTGTTGTGGTACTGTTCAAAGTGGATTCTCGATTGGATAGCATTTGACATGGCACCACTGAAGCATACGCGGCGTCCAGATACCTATCAGCTTTGCACAGCCCAGCAAACAAAAAAAAATTAACGGGAACTTTAACACCTCAGCACGTATTCAAGGAGAGCCGAGGAACGACAAAAAACATCGCACGCGTACCAAAAAAGAAATAAGAGTCTATGCGGAAACTGACAAGCTCCTGTCTTTCAGCCATGAACCGCTTTTCACTTCAACGACGCGCGTCGAAGCTGCGTTCCACTCATCTATCCGTGACTAAGATTTTTTTTTTGAATTCCCTTCTTTTTTTTTTCTGGTCTGCTGAGCAGCAACAATCGGACGACGCTCGTTGGAGCAATGCCTCACAGAGAACCCTTGAGATTTTAGATGACGTACCTTTGTGTCAACCACGAGTCAGCAACAGTTGTTTCTTTTCTTCCTTCTTCCTTCCCCCTTTTCTTTCGAGTATCATTGTGCATATTATTCTTCTCTCGTGTTTCTGCGTTTTTTTTCTTTTGCTTCACGTCAAGAAGATCAAAATGCCTTCCTTGTGCTCATGTTAGCGCCAACGAATACTATTAATAATTACGATACTAAAGTCTATTTCCGTCCATCAGTAAAGAGTCTGAGTTTTATTCTTAACCTTTTACCAAGCTGGTGGATGAGGGAGGCATGACCCTTTTGACTGTTACCGCTATCTTCTTTCTCGGTGTCACCTTCACACAAATTGTTTGCTTCTGTTTGTGTTTTTTTTTTTTGCTTTCTATCTCGCCTTTCTTCTTCCGTGTGTACTTCTGCAAGTACTAATGTGCGGCAGATTAGAGAGAGCATCTAGCGACAGTGATACTGGGTCTCTTTTCTCTGTTCTGTACTGGCTGAATGTGCGCTTTATCGCTGCTCACTGCCTTCGAGTTCGTGCTTGTCACTTCACACGCCTTCACAGTTTCCAGGCGTGTTAGTGGCAACGCACAACAAAACTCCTCCGCTAAGTTCGTTGACTTCCCGAGCACTCAAGCGAACTCTATCTGTTTATCCTTCAACAAACAGAGTTTTGTCCTAGTGCTTTTTTTTTCTGTGGTTGTAGTTTTTCTTTCCTTTGTGCGCCGATTGTTTACCCCTCTTTTTTAGGCCGTCACTTCCGCCTTTTAGCGTTGTTGCACTTTTTCCTGGCCTGTGCGTCTGTGGATCCGAGGTAATACATGCCTTTCTCCTTCTCTCACGTTTTTCTTTTTGTTCTTTCGCCATGAAGGATTTCAAAAGAGGCTAGCAAGCTGGAAACTTGAAACTTGATCGGCAGCAGGATGTTCCTGTTCAGATGAAGATAGCTTTATTCGCAACGTATCCTTTTTTCCTTCTGTGTTTGTTTGTTTTCAAGGTACGCTGTGAGGTTCTCTTTGTGTACGAATGAATGGAGAAAGAAAAGAGTTGACGTACTCGTACCGGAGTTGGGGATGACTTGGATTTGTTCTTCGAGTTATCAACGACTCTCCATCACTCCTTATTTTTTCTCCTCTCAAACTCCCACGTACGTTCATCTTTTTTTCTTTTTTAGTTTTTGTTGCTGGCGACAAAAGCTCACTGCCTTGTTTCTTATGTTCTCTCTATCTCAACCTTTACCACACTGAATGGGGCTGACATTAATGTTAAATGGTGAAAGCAACCCATGAGCCGCATCGGCTTTGCTTTCAACGTTCTCATTTGTTGCTGTTGTTTACTGCAGGGAACGTCAAGCTTTTGCTCAGCAAATGAACTCCTCTGCTGCGTTACAAAAGGTTTCTTTCAGAGAAAGGAAAGCCCCACGGCTTTGTGCATGGTCACCTTTGTTTCGTTGCACCACGTCTTTTTTTCCCCCACTTACTTCTTTTTTGTTATCGATGTTGTCGTTTTTGTTGTTGCTAGAGTTGCACTCCTTACTTTTTCTTTTTCCTTTTGCACTTATGGAAACTGCATCAGACACCTACACTAACACTTCGATTTCACTTCCTGTTACAATAGGTGGTCGCTGTCTTCTCTCCTTTTCCCTCGTGCGTCTGTTTCCTTCATTATCCGAAAAGACTTTTTTCTTCAATAAAAACAAACCATTTATACATATCCGCTCTTCATCCTTTTTCTCTTCCTTTCCTTTTTTCTGTTCTTACAGTACAGCAAGCCGTGTCAATTGACTCATTCTGAAAGTTATCGAAGTAGAATGCTGCTTTGCGCGTCTCTTTGTTTTATTTTTTTCCTTGTACTTTTGTTTTTCGTGGGTGCGCGCTTTACGTGTTGTGTAAGAAGAAGAGGTGATGTTCGATGTGCGCTACTGCGCTACTTTTGTGAGCAACCACACATCAATATCAGTTCAATCAAGCGTATTTGTTTCATTCACAGGTTTTTTTTTTTGTCTGGGAGGCTTCGTTGCTTGCTCTCTAACTTGTTGTTGTCTGTTAGTAGCCTTTTTTTTTTTTCAAAGGCATCTCTGTTGTTCTTGTGCGCTGCAGTCATGCTGCGGTCCTAATGTACTTTTCGTATTTCTTCTTGGTCTCTGTTTCGTGCGTGCATGCACGGCTTTTTTTCTCTTTTTTTTTCTTTTTGTACCTAAATGCCCACGTCAATCACTGCTATCCTCAGTTTATAGCGTCTCTCTGCAACCTTCCTTTTTTTTTTTCTTTGTTTGTTTTGAAACGCTTTGGAGCGTTTTTTTTTCTTTTTTGGCGTGCTTGTCGCGTTGGCTCTTTTTTTTTTGGGTGTGTGTGTTTTCCCTTTTCTTGTACTGCTGTTGCCATGCCAACCTCCTTTCTTCCTCTTTCCTGTCTCTCCTTGTCAAAGCGATGTTCTCTCCAGCTTTTTTTCTGTTGTGGTTGTTGTTCTCTTGTTACCCTTCGCCTACACCTGCCACATGGGAAATGGCACCTTTTCCAATTCAGTTTCGTGGAACGAATTGCTGATCAATGCTTGCTTCCCACTGCGGTGTTTGCTGGTGACTTTTCGTACTCAAAAAGGAAAAAAATGTGTGGAGAAAGGAGAGAACGAGGAAGTAGATCAAAGCAAGGCAACCTCCTCTGTGTGTGTGTGTGTATCAAGATAAAACAAAATTCTTTTCTTTATTATCTTCATTCTCTTTGATGTATCGTGTTAGTAACAAAAGTAGCAGTAGTAAGGAGCATTATATAGTTTTTGTTTTTCGGTCAAATGTGTCGGTGCAAAAAGAAAAGCAAGAAGGAAAAGAGTTCTCTGTGTTGCTTTTTCCCTCTCCTTTAGCTCTCTCTCTCTCTCTGCTCGTCACCACTACACTTGGAACGAGAAGAAACTGAATAGACACACTGAGACTCGTTTCTTTCAGCCTTTTTTTCTACTTTTTTCTGCTCCTCGTGCACGCGAGCTCGTGTAGCACGGTGCGGCGTAGTGCAGCGTAGTGCGCGTATCTCAGAAAAAAGAAAAAAATACTGGCACCTGCGCAATTGACCAATTCTCGTGTATTGTGGTGCTGCACGACTCTACAAATGAGTATGCCAATCATAACACAAAGGGCAATTGTCATCTCCGGATTCCTTTTTTTCTTTTTTTTCCTCTAGCAGTGACACCGCTGAGGCATCCAAGACTTCTGAGAATTATCACAGATGCGCTTTGCTTGTGTGGGTCCAACGCTTCATGGAACACAAACACGTGCTACTGTTTACACTTTTGTCCTCTTCCTTTCTTTCTTTCGAACGCACGTGAAGCCTTTCGTTTGCTTTTCACTTTTGTTTTCCTTCTTTAGTCGTTTGGACTAGCTACTAAAGAAGTAGCGCACGATTGTACGTTTTCTCTTTCCGACAGAGAGAGAGGTTGCTTCTTGCATTACTTTCCTGGTCTTTCCTTCAGTCGAAAGGCTGCAACAACATCAACCAAAAAAAAAAAGTACGTTCTAGGGAAGTGATACGTAGCAACAACAACAAGTTGAAATGCAGGTGTTTCTGTGTTGTATTCGAAAAGCGTGCGTGCGACAACTCCTCGTTTTGCTAAAGAGAAATCTGCTGTTGTTTTCCGTGTTATTGTTGTGAAACGGTCTCCCTTCTGCAGTGTTTTCACACGCTGTATGACGAAGGCACAGTCCTTGTCTTCCTTCGCCTTTGACAGCTTGCGTTTCTGTTGAAGGCAGCATTTGCGAGCATCCACTATAGTCTCTGTTGACTAGCGCACTGCTGGCCGACGACAGAAATGCAGCTTTTTTTGTGTGTGTGTGTCTCACTTGTTCGTTACTTCTTCTTTCAAATTCCACCTTTAATCTCTCTCCCCTGCCTACGTCCTCTTTTCCACTTGAAACTGCTGTAGATCAATCCACAGAGGTTCAAACTCTTACCATCGTGCAAGCATTCTTGAGGGTTTTACTCTCGCCTGCAGCATTCTTGAAACCTGTTATTTTTTCTTTTTTTTATATTTCCCTTCTTTTTTTTTTACTTAAAACTTCTGTCGTCTTCTAATCTAAACAGTGTCAGTCTCTGCTGAAGTGTCTCGCCTCTACGACCCTATCTACTTCTCACAAGTCTGTCCTCCTGAAATCGTTTTACTTTTTTCCTTTCGTTTCGCTTCTCGCCTAGAGTAGTGTTTGTGAAGCTAGTGTTTTTTTTTTTGCGTGCAGGTTCTCCATTAGCGTCTGCCGCGCCTTTTTTTTTTACCTCTTCTGAGTTTCTCTCTGGGTACCGTCTCTCTCTTTTCTTTTTTTTTTCCTCTGCAGCACGTTATCAAGCTAATTAACATTATTGCTCCTGTGCGTGCAAGCACATAAATCATCTATAACTGTAAATTCTCTGTTGATACTACTTTCCCACCCGGCAAAAAAGAAAAAAACACCACAATCATCCCTTTAGTTTATATCCTTTGCTCGTTTTGTCTAACAGCGGCTTTCGGGTCTCTCTCTGTGCCTTGTTTACCTGTCACCTGTTTCTTCGTTCTGACAGCAATCCGCTCCAACTAGTGGATTCTGTGCTCTCTCCTCGGCCTCCCATTTTCCTTTTCTCGGGTTGAGCACGTTATGGTTTTCGCCTTTTATTTCTAGTTAACGCAAACTGTACGTCCCCGTCCTTTCTCGAACAAAAATCCCTTTTCATTTCATTTTTGTGCTTTTTTTTTAATTATTTATTGTTGTACAGCGAGCTGCTATTTTGTCTGTGCGTCGCTCTCTACGGACTCCGATCTTGTATTACTAACATAAACGAAAGAGCTTTATTTGCAAACCACCCTTGCCTCCGTCGCTCTTCTTCTTTTGGCGCCGTTTTGACAACAATCGAACGCGTCTCGGTTCCGTTGCTCTGCTCCGCTCATTCCCTTCTTTTCTTTTTTTTTCCTTCTGGTGTCTTTTTTGTTGTCATTGTTGTTTTCATTGCTGTTTGCAAATTTTAGTTTGCCAAACAAAGAAGTTTCTTTTTTTTTACACTTCTAGCTGCGTTTTTCTTTTTATTTGTGCCCTGTAGAAAAGCAACTGAAAGAGGAGCTGTCGCGCAAAGAAAAAAAAAATCGAGGATCTGAGGCCTCAGTTGGTTTTGTTTCTTTTCTGTTCTATTCATGGCCTTTTGCATGAAGTGAAAACAGGGACTCCAAACACAAACGCGACATTGCACTCAAGTGTGGCTTTCATCGCGATACCTTTAGAAGATCACTACGCACACGAACACACACGCACGCACGTTCACGAGCATCACCCACTTTAAAGACAAAAAAGAGTTTGCTATAGTGGCCGAAAACACCAAAAGCCGGTGTTCACAGACGCAGCAAACAAGTTTTTTTTTGTTGTTCACAATTCTTGTCACTCGCCTGAGTTTTTTGTTCTGGTTCTGTGTTGCAGACTCTGAATAGGCTGGGCATCACCACATACGCGCACGTAGGCAGCGTTGTTCTCTGCTTTGTAAGAGGAAAAGACGTCCAAGAACATTATTTCCTCGTGACCAACCCGGCACACTTCACAACACGTACCGTTGTTTCGTTGCAAGCGCAAAGGCACTTACGCAGCTCACACACACTCATCACCACCATTCACCGCCACCCTCACACCCTTGCCGTGTACAATGAGCTTCCATGGCGAAAACACTTCTTGTTGGTCCAACCTGCCAGATGCCACTGCATCGACAAGCTCTACGTTGACAGATCCCGCCAACACGAGCAACAGGAATAACACTGCCGCGACCCCCACCGCACCCCCTGCACGGCGTGACCCCAACCTTGTTTACTGGCTCCGTGGTCTGCCCTTCCAAGCCCAGCGCTCCGATGTGGAGGCGTTCCTCGAAGGTATCGATTTCAGCCGTCTGGATATCGGCGTGCTGGAGAGCGGCGAATGCAGCGGGAACGCCTTTGTGGAACTGAAAGGGTCGAAACACCAGGCGGAGCTGGAGCAGCTGCACAGCGCTTTTATTGCCATCGCCGCTCACGCCGCGGTACCGGCGGAGGTGCGGCCAAAGCCGCGCTTTGTCGAGGTGATGCCGTCGAACCCAGCGAAACGTCTGGAGCAACTCGAGCACGACCGCAGCCTCCCACGTGATGCAACGCGGCGTCAACGGCGGCTGCAAGGCGCAGGCGACAACGCCGACAACGACTCCTTCAACCACCACGGCAGAGTGCCGCCGCCGCCGTCGTTGCAGCACCTGGCGATGGCGGGCTTTGTAAACGTGAGCGGGAGCGCACCGATCGCAAGCATCGGCGTCCCACTGCAGCAGCAACAGCAACAGCAGCAGCAGTCGTACTATATTCCGTATGGCATGCAGCTAGCTGCGCCGCCGCCGCCGCCGGTGGCGACACACTTCATTCCGACGTACACGAACTATGCTGCCCCCGCAAACCTTCCTGCGGTCCTTCCTTATCCAGGACAGCTTATAAACAACGTAGTGGCTCCAGCCCCGCCACACGCTTATTCGGTTCCGTACGAGTACATCACACCGATGCAGGCCACGCCGTACTACGGGCAGCCAATCGCAATGCAGCAGCAGCAGCAACAATCATCGATGCCCGCCATGATGATTACGGCATCGTACAGACCAGCCTCGCGTGCACTGCCCCCTCCGTACAATTAAGGTGTTCCTTTTTTTTTTTTGGCAGCTGTTTCCTTTTTTATATATTCCCTCATTCTAAACTTCTTTCTTTTTGCTCGTCGTTGAAATAATCGACTTGCGGAGGTGCTAATGCAGTCTCTCCTTGAAGAGAAAAGAAAAGGCAAAACAAGCGAATGGCACGTGGACTTGTTTTCCGTCGTCGGTGAGGAAGACGGCGAAAAGACAAAAAGAAATATATTTATAGATGCCATCAGTAGCACACTCAATTATAGCGATGCATTTTCTTTTCCTTTCCCTTAATGGCTTTCTTTGTTTTTTGAAACTCACTGCTTTTCGATTCTTTTTCTACTCTTCAAGCTGACCTGACTCTGATTTTTCGTTTCCTGCTTTCTTCGACATGATGTGTGTCTGTCATTTCAACGCTGATTTCCTTCACCAGGCTGCAGTGTTACTTTTCTTGCATCTTCTTCTTGTTCCTTTTTTTTTCGTCCAAACGTGTCTCCCTCTCCCTCTTTTTTTTCTTTTCGTTTCCTTGACAGTGATTAAGATCTTCCATTTTCCTTCACTCTGTCTTTGTTCAGTTCGTTTTTTTGTTGTCCCTTAAGCTTTTTTTTCTTTCTCTCTCTCTGTAATCTAAAGTTTTTTTTCTTTAAAGATGCGCTGCAGTTAGGGCTCACAGGTGCCGGGTAACACTAACTTTTTATGTTGCGTAGCGCAATACTAATTTTTAAAACTCTCAGCAAGCCTCACTGCAGCTTTCAGTTTCAGTCTCATGTCAGTTGGTGAGAAAGAGAGCCTCCTTACCTATGAGCTTGCGAGTGTGTGAGGTGGGCTGTTTTTACGGCACCACGCCTAAATAATTTATGCCGTCTGGTTGCGTGTGTGCATCCTACCTGCTCAAAGCTGTTCTACGACCAGTCACGGTGTGTGTCTTTCACACTTCTTTTCACTCTGCACCTTTTCTGGTGTCTTAGAATACGTATCTTTGTTGATATTGTTTCATTTTGTGGCGGTGTCG
This sequence comes from Crithidia acanthocephali, assembly GCA_000482105.1. Classification (NCBI taxonomy): domain Eukaryota; phylum Euglenozoa; class Kinetoplastea; order Trypanosomatida; family Trypanosomatidae; genus Crithidia; species Crithidia acanthocephali. The sequence continues at coordinate 26,762 of AUXI01000028.1, read as the reverse complement.
TTTTCCCGTCTAACCTTTTTTTTCTCTTTTTATTTCTCCTCCCTGCTTTTGATTTCGTTTCTCCTATTCTCCAAACCGATGGCGACTGCGACGGGCACGAATGACTCTTTTTTTGTTGTTGTTGTTGTTGCTTTGTGACTAGCCCTGTCTCCCCGACAACGAGGGTCGTTCGAACGGCAGCAACGATAAAGAAAAGTGTCGTCGGTACGTCGCAGCGAAGCTCGCAGTAAGACCAACACTAGGAAGTGCTATGTCTTCACTTTTAACGTAAATGCGAAGAAAGTCATTGGTTAGATTTCTTTTTTGTTTGTTTGTTTAGGGTTTTCGACGCTGAAAACGGTAGAATACGGGTAGGCTTTTTTTTCTTCCTCTTCTTCTCCGCCTCCCTCTGTCACCCGCCTCTTTTCCCTCTTTATTCATCCGTCCTTTAAGCAATATTATTTGTCGTTGATAGTGTGTCTCCGTTCAGATAAAAACGCCTATTTTCCCTAGCTCTTATTTTTTTCCTCCTTTCTCAAGAAGCTCCGGCTGAAGAACGACTCACCGAAAGTGTGTTTGTCGTTTAATCGATTTCATGTGTATAAAAGAAAAAAAAACAAAGGCGCGGCGTCACCTTCAGTATTTCTTTTTCTATACTTCTTTTTTTTAGTTTTTAGTTTTCATCGCTCGGATGCAGTGACCGTTATTAAAGTTATTCCGTCTCCCTGTACAAGCTTTTTTTTTTCTGCTTGCTTTGGTTGCTTTGTCATCGCTTAATGACCTTTCCATCTTTTCTTTCTTTTGTTCGTATCTAGTCGTCGCTATCTGTGACACATAAAAGTAAATGCTCAGATAATGCGCACGACACCCGCCTATCTACAAAAGATTTTAGGCGGGCTGGTCATTGAGTGAACACAAACGAGATAAACCCGCCAAAGCACCTCTTCCTTTCTTTCCTTGTGCCTTTTGCTTCCCCAAATCCGGAAAAGCAGCATTGAGAAAAGGGAAGGAAGAACGCTATTACTTCCGTTATTGCCGTTACTATATTTCCTATTTTGTATTCCTCCATTTTACCACCTCAAAAAACAACTCTGTGCTATCCCAGTAATGTCTTTTCTCCGCTTCCTTTTTCTTTTTTTTAATGACTGTTCTAATCTATATTTGTTCTTTTCATATATATATATATATATATATAATTTGTTAACGAAACCATTTGGAGGCGTGTTTGCGTCGCGTGCGTGTCTTCACCCGGCCGTCCGCGACAAAAAGGCTCTAAAGTATGCTAGCGATCAGCTCTGTGTGAAATACGTAAAAAGTAGATGGTGAAAACGGCGTGAGTCCTAGTGTACACAAAACAGTTTCAGAGTCTCCATGTAGACTAGAACATGCGAAAAAAATAACAACCTTGGTTTTTATTAGCTCCGTAGAAGCGTGCTATTTTTTATTGTTTTTGTGTTTACCTTGCTGTGTTGTTTCCTTTTATATTGCCACTCCTGCGATTCGTACAGATTACGCTCACGTTGTACTCTGTCTGGTGGCATGGGGTTTTTCAATTTCAATGAACTGTTCTACCAGTTTCTTGGTGCGTAGTTAAAGCACTCTGAGTTGTTCGCCAAAGAACTGTAAAACTTTTGCTGCTCGGCTAAGAGAGTAGAGGAAGCTAAATGGAAAGAACAGGTCGTTTTCTCTAGTTGTGTTCCCCTAGGCGCTTCTTCTTGTTGTTCACGCCCAGACCTAGCAAGCATAAATAGCGCTTTTTGTTGTTGTTGTTGTTGTTGTTGGTGTTGTTTCCCTCCTTTGAGGGAGAGGCGTTTTCTTCTCATGACAAGAGGAAAATATAAATAAATCAGAGGGAGCGAACAACATAGCTCTAGTATCTTGTTCTTTTTTTTCTGTTTGTGTGTGATGCTTCTTTTCTTATTGATTGTTCATTTTGTTTTTCTCCATTACGCACTTTCTATTATTATGCCTTTTCGTTGTGCTTTGGTCGCTTCTTTGCATGTGATTGAGCTGCCCAACGTTCTTTGCACATTTCCCTTTTTTCTTTTCTTTTTTTTCTCTTAGCGAGCAAGCCGCACTTGGTGAAATCCAGCGTTGGCCTTCGCTTCCCCTTATGAAAAAAAAAAGAAAAAACTTTTGTTGTTGTTGTCGTTTCTGTCTTTTACCTGGTTTCGCTGACATGTTCTGCCTGCTGGAAGAATTTGTCGTATCCGGGTACTATCTCTTCCATCGACTTTTGTAAGAGTGTCTTTCGTATAAACTATAGAATCGTTTTTTTTTCTTGTCTACTAAATCGTTGTGTACCTCTTCCCTTTTCTTCCGTCGTCGTCGACGCAGTTTTCCCTGCGCATTTCTTCACAAGTGTGAATAAGCCGTCTATGCTTTTTGATGACGAAGAAGCGAAGGTGCGTCCAAAAAAGCTAATTTTATTACTGATAGTATCTCTTTTCCTTTCTTTCTTACGTTTGCTTTCTCCCAGCTTGGCGTGCGCAAATTTTTGGAGTTGAGATGCTCACTCTGAAATTATTGGAAGTGCGAGCAAGCAGATTGTCCGAAAATGAAAAAAAAAATAAGAGAAAGAAGACTTTGTCTCGGAGTATAGCGAGGACAATGGAGGTGGCTGAAATGCAATACCTGAAGCCAGAGACAACCAGTAAAATGCAACGAGCTGCGCAGAAAGGAGTGGAGGCGGCGGCGTAGACTGCCCGACCGACCTTCCTTCAGCAGTCCTCTCAGTTCTACGCACATGCCCTCATGGCGCTGCATAGCGACGAACACATGCACACTCACACGCACGTTGATTTGTCTTGGTTGCATCGCACTCGTCGCTGGTTTGTTTGATAGGAGAGAGTGTGTTACGTGTCAGTGTCTCACGACAATCGTCTTGTAGAGACTTTTGTTCTCGTTGTTTGCTCCACGTTTCCTTTATTTTCTACGTCTTTCCTTCTATGGGACCATGCATCCCCTCTTCGCTCGTCACTCTATTTTTTTTTTCTCTATTCCCTTTCTCCTCTCCTCTATGCAGACTCATAAACAACCGAACACACACACACTTTTTCTTTCTTTCTTTCTTCACTATTCTTATTCGACCTCCTTTCCTTTTTTTTTCTCCCAATCTTCCAGACGGTAGCCAAACGCACAAAGGTTTCTTTTTCCGACAAGAACTGAAGACAGAAGCTTCACTTACTTTTCCGCTCGTCTAGTTTTCTCTTTCCCTTTTTCTTACTTAACCAAACACATTTTATTTCCATCGCGCGCCTCTACGCACACACACACACAAAAAGCTCCCTTTTTTCTTGAAGCGGCCAGTGTCACAAGCTTTGTCCTCTACAAAAGGAAACACAAGCAACACCAACGGGGGAAAAAAAAAGAACCGAACAGCAACGATAAGTGAGCACTGACTTAATCTTGTGCTTCCGTCTCCTCAGACCATTTCCCGCGTATTCCTTTCTTCCCCCTTCTCTCACTTTCTCCCCTCCTTTTCAGTCACGGGTGGAAAGCTGATCAGCGCGACATTCCGGTACGCAAAGACACACACACAACAAACCGAAACCGCGAAAAAGAATTGGGGTGATGTTTCTCAAGACCTCCCGCAACGCGTCCAACGTACCGTCGACCACCGACCATCTCATCTGTGGCGGCGAGTATGCCAGCAGCGATACAGCCGGTATGCGCAACACCCTCCCCACGCCGTCAACGCCATCCCCCTTGCCGCACAGCACCACCGTGACGGGTGTTGGACAGCCGCAGAATGAGCCGTCAGGCTTCGTGAACACAGCCATCGCAGAGGGTCAGACAGAGCAGCAGCAGCAGCAGCAGCAGCATTACTTTCAGCAGCGTGCCCCGCCGCCACCGCAGCGCTCCGGCAGCGACAGCGCTGACAACTCCAACGCGAGTTTGTGGCGTGTGCCGTCGCGGGTGACGTCACCGTTCGAGATGCCCTCGGCGGAGCTCAACGCGTCTCCGATGGCCACCAACGCCACCATCACCACCACCACCACCGCCTCACCTGGCATTGTTTGGATTGGTTACATCACCCCGGGCCGCATCCGTGAGCTCTCGCCTTTCCTCAACTCCCTGAAAGGCATTCGCACGACCAGCATGGACACTGCAGGCGGGCAGCCGCAGCGCAACCTCGACTTCACCTTCTTCCTCGACGGCCCATTCGAGGGCCAGGGCTTTCTGTGCTTCTACTCGACCAAGGAAGCGGAGGACGCGGTGCGGCTCTTCCCGGGTGTGGTGTTGGTCGGGCAGCAGAAGCCCCTTATGCAGCTCTCTCTCCGCCTCTCCTCGAAGGAGGAAATGCTCGCAGCAAAGCGGCAGTATCGCTACAATGCCCGCGAGTCCACGCCCGTCACCACGACAAACCAACTTGCGGACCACGGAAGCACCGGAGTTGTAACCGGTGCGGACAACAGCACCGCGCGCAGCAACGCGGAGAACCTCGTCTACTGGCTGCGTGGGCTGCCCTTCCAGACGCAACGCTCCGACGTGGAGAGTTTCCTGAAGGGCATCCACTACCTCCGCCTGGACGTCGGTGTGCTGGAGAGCGGTGAGTGCAGCGGGAACGCGTTTGTCGAGTTGCACGGTACGGAGTACCAGGAGACGATTGAGAACCTACACAACACTTTTATTCCGTGTGCGGCCCACGCCGCGGTACCGGCGCTGGACCGGCCGAAGCCGCGCTTTGTCGAAGTCATCCTGTCGAACGCCGCTCGTCGAGTGGAGCAACTGAACATCGACCGCAGTATGATCCGTAATCACCTCCCACATCACCCACGGGTGCGTGTGCCGGCGACGCGGACGATCTCAGCCTCCACTGCGGCGGCAGCGCGCTTTGCAAATCAGCGGATGTACCAACAACAGCAGCAGCCGCAGCAGCAGCAGCCGCGCTCCTTTGCGCAGGTGCAGCCCTTCGGCGCTCGCGGCTTCTCTCAACCGTCGTCGTATGCAACGGCCACCACTCTCGCCGCCCCGCCGCCCGCCACCGCGGCGCCGTACTTCCTCGTGCAGAGCGCCCCTCAAGTGATGGGCCTGGTGCAGGCTGCGACACCGAGCGACTCCCGCCTCACCTCCCCCACGCACCTCTTCACCCCGGCAGAGGCGCTGGCGATGCTGCCGGCGCAGCAGCCGCGTTCGCAGAACACGCCGGTGTCGCCGTACAACACCCACCACCCCAACCGCAGCGGCAGCACCACGGTGCAGAGCACCGGTGACAGTCTGCACGTGGCGCAGCCGTATACGGTGGCGTACGAGCCGGTGCTGCGCTCCCCGCCACTACCGACCACCGCCGCCGTCCTTCCCCAGCCGGCGATGCAGTCGACCATGCCGCCACCCAATTCGCAGCATCCGTACAGCGCGAACAACAACTACTACGGTTTTCCTCACCAGGGGTATTCGTAATCACGTCTGCAGCACTGAGCCAAAAAGACAATGAAAGAAGGGAGGAAAAAAAACCATATAATCGGTGTTTTTCATCAGATGAAGGCCACAACGACGGAAGAGATTGAAGAGTGCCTTTTTGTTTCTCTCTCTAACACTCATCATCGACCCAAAAAGAAAAAGGAAACATCAGTGCGAGAAATCTAATAAAAGAAAAAAAGTATTGTTGAGCTTTCCTTTTTTATTATTTGTCTTTCTTTTCGTTTCAGCCTACCTCTTCTTTTTTTTCTTTTCTTCTTTGTTGTGCTTGTGCCTTTTTTTTTTTTTGGTCTATATCGTCCTTGTTTTATCGTGTGTTTATGCTCGTCCTCGTCTATAGTGTCATCGTCGGTGACAGAGGTTTCGCGAGCCCGCTCTCTAGTATCATTCTCCGCTTCTTTCTCCTGTTTGTTTGTGTTTCAAAAAAAAGGGCCGATCTTTTGTTTTCTTTCTACTGCTTGTTCACCTTCCCGTCCTATCCTTTTGTTTTACTGCGTATTCATTTTGCGAGTATCGGTAGTGCCTCGTTCATTTATTTACCTTTTTTCTCCCACAAGCCTCCTTCCAGCTGCGGGTGAAAACACCAAAAATGACGGCCACCCTGAAAAGGAGGAGGGGAATGGAAACAGCGAAAGTATGCAGAGCACGGCACACTAACGGAAGGGAGTCCAAACGGAGAGCCGTGAAAACGAAACACTTTTTTTTTTGATTTGCACGCGCACCATTGCCGTAGTGGTCGAAAAACATCCGCACAAGGTGCTCGTGTCCGCCAATTGGCGAACATCATTCTTTCTGGTGTCTTCTCTTTTTTTTCTTTTTTTTAACACACGCTTTATTATTTTGACGCTTGTCAATGAACTCACAGCTACACGCGTTCTTTTCTTTTTTTTGTCTGGACTTACGTCTTACAGGTGCTCCTATTCACCTCTTGAAGAAATATCTCACTTTTTTATCGTCTTATAATGCAGCACTATGCCACAAAAAAAACACGTACTAGTTGTCGAGTAAAATATGCTTTTTTCTCTTCTTTTTTATTGAATAAACACTATTCCCCTACTTTTCATTTTCCCGAGACTGTCTTTTGCCTTATTGTTCTTCTTCATTTTTGTTTTCTACTTTTTTTTTTACGGTGAAACGAGGCACTTCTTTTTGTTTCTTTGCTTCGTTGATTCTATATCTTCTCTGTTCATGAGATATAAAGTGTTCTTTTTTTTGTTTGTTTGTTTATTTGCTTTTTGCCTTTTCACCTTGTTCGATCATTCTACTCTATACAACGATAAAAAGCCTTTCCCATCTATTCCTTTTTTTCTCCTTAGTCTTCGACGTGTTCGCCATCTACGCTTCTCTCTCGCTGTTTGCCGCAGCACACAGACGCAGCTGCGAGCAACTCCTTAGTGAAGTTGCATTTGACTCTTCACGAGTGTTGCTTTTTTTTGTTTGCTTGTTTGTGTCTTCTTCCTGTACTGCTACATTTTCCTTCTCCAACCTTCTTCCAGCTTTCTTGCATTGTTGTTACGTATTCTATATCAACGTAACGCTTCTTTTTTTTTCTTTGATTTGTACTTTTCGTAGTGCTATCGGGTCTTTTTTTTTTGGTGAGCTCAATGACAGGACGTGAAAAAAAAAAAGTGGTTTCTGTTTGTTGAACCTGTGCCGGGAAGCGTAGAAAGTGTCCTTTTGCGTATGTGTGTGCGACTGTTTGCAACTGTTTGCGATTGCAATCGGCTTTTTTGTTGTTGTTGCTGTTGTTGTTGTTCTCTCTTGCGACATCGCCTATTAGCTGCCCAAGACAGTGTATTTTGGTCTTTGCTCGCACAGCCCCACATAGAACTCATCGATACAAAACGCTTGTTTTCTGTTTGTTTATTTGTTTGTTTGTTTGTTTTTCCGTCGTTATTCTTGCTCACTCGCAGACACAAAGCTCTGCTTCTTTTTCCTTTTCTTTTCCTTTTTCTCCCCGCAGCATCCAGACCTGTAGCCACGATGAAAAGTGTTTACAAACATTGCAGGGGAAACCCACGCAGCAAGCTGTCCACCAAACGTGCTCAGGTTCCTCTTCTTGGCAGAGTGCTGAAGCTTTCTCAAAGCGGCTCGGCGACTGTACGTTCTCTGGTTTATGCTGCCTTTTCCCTTTTTCCTTTCTTGTGTCTGATGTGGTGTTGAGATCTTTCATCTTTCTTTTTTCCCCCTTCAGTAGTTAACTCCTTTTCGTGTGTTTGTGTGTGCCCACTCTATTCATAGTCATACTCTTTCTTCTCTCCTTGAGCTGGCATTGGTGTATTTCAACGGCTCTTTTTTTTTTCTTCTCTCTCTCTCTCTCTCGATGCTTTTTTTTTGTTTCGTAGAGCATTGTTATGCTTGCCTCCTTCTTGTTCCTCTCCTACCTTCATGTGCTGAGAACTATGCCATACTTTGACATTTTTTTCTTTTTATTCGTTTTCGTTTATTGTTCTGCTTTTGCTATGCCACTTGTTTTTTTTGTTTATTGCTTCTTTTGTGCTTGTTTAAAGAACTATCTGTGTTACGTTATTCTTCCCTCTTATTCCCTCTGTGCTTGTGCTTGTGTAAGCGTGCCTTTTTGTGTGTGGTACTTCTCACTTCCTGCCTGGGCGTGCGTTTTTGTATAACATCGAACGCTTTCGCATTAGTGATGTTTTTCTTTTTCGTTTTACTTCTTTGGCTGTTGCTATTTCACTTTCCTCATTTATTTATTCGTGTACCCCGTCCATACGACGATTCTTTTCTGATGGGCTTCTCTCTCTCTCTCACTTTCCACGTGTCACAACAGTGTGAAACCCCACTTGAATAAGAGAAAGTGTAGGGAGAGCTTCTTTTTCTTCTTTTTACATTTATACGATGGTGCGCTTGTCTCCACCTCTCCAGTAAGGTTCTTTTTTTTTGTTGTTGCTCTCTTTTCTTCCCGGTGTTTTGTTGTTTTGCTTGTGTGTGTAAACAACGACTGCCGTATGAACAGTTGTGCCATTCGCTCCGCCGTCGTTTTGGGGCTGCAACGCCAAATCTCAGACTTGTTTTCGCTTTTTTTTTTTTGCCCGCGCCGGAAACGACAGCATGGTGTCGGACATGAGCTGAGTGTGCTGTTGTTGTTCTTTTTCCTTGTTCTCCCGTCTTTGCAATGCTCCTCTAATGAGTCTGTGGCTATTTTTTCTTTTTCTTTTTCGCTCATTTGTTAGTTGTTTTCACAGTATATGCTATCAGCTGTTTTTGTTTCCCCCCTATTTCGAGGGCTTGGGTGTGTGTCTACTGTGTATCCTTTGTTTCTTTCAGTCATTCCAGTGGCTGTGATTGTTTGTGTGTGTTTAAATAAGAGGTGGGCAATTGATCCAGTAACACGTGATTTGTGTTCTCTCTTTGATGCTCATGGTGAGCTCTTTTTTTTCCCCCCTCACACATATGCGCGAGTGTCGTTTCCTACTATTGTTTTGCCTGTTGTTGAGCAAAACCGAAATACAGCAAAAAAAAAATGCGGCGATTGCCAATGTGTCTTTTTTTTTCCTCCCTATTCCCCTGTGTTTTTCCTCTGCCTTACGTATTCCCTTTCCGTGTTCCTTTCTTTTTCTTTCTTTCTTTTTGACTCACTAAGCTCAGCACATCTGCAACGTCTTCTTCTCTTTCCCTTTTTCTTCTCCTTTTTACCGCTGGGGAGGTGTATCACAACTTAGTGTTCTTTTGTTTTGTGTGTGTTGCAGCCACCCACCACAGCCACGCGCGTTGCGAAAAAAAAAAAAGAGCTTTGTGCAATTGTAAAAGCACTTAGCTTGACCGGCGCGAAGGGAAACCAAAAGGAGATTTATATTTATGAAAACGATTGACGTGTTTTTCTCGTCCCTGTTCCCTTTTTTTTCTTTTTTGCCTTTATTATTATTATTATTATTATTTGCGGGTGTGGTTCTTTGTGTGCTTTCTTTGCTTTATTTGCTTCCTTCTTTTTTTTTTGGCTTTTCTATTCATTCGCATGTCGTTGCTTTCCTTCTTCCCTCATATTTGGTTTCTGTCGTCCATCTCTTTTCTCTTAGCTTCGGTTGCTTCGTGCTCGCTTGTACATGCTTCTGCCTCTTTCTGAGGACTGCTAAGACATCCATCCCTTCACCCTCTCCTCTCCCTTCCACGCTTTTGTACGCAAAAAAAGGAAAATATACGAGACTGTATTTACGATAATAATAATAATAGCTATGCTCATAGTAGTTTTGTGGACTTGCTGCTCCATTTACAACTTTTGCATTGTTTTTGTGCTCTTTTAGAATGCAAATTAGAGGTTGCCTCGCCTTGGCTAAGCGTTAAAAAAAAATGGTAATGTGTTCCGTCCCTCATCTCCTATCTCCTTTTTTTTTTCACCTCCTCCACTATGATCTCAACCTCTCTTTTTCTCAACTGGTTCTCTATTCAGTTACTCTTACTCAGCAAACGTGACATCCTCTTTTTTTTTTCCATTCTTCTTTTTCGTTGTTACTTCTATTGTGATTAGCATTTGTAAAACACCTCTAGTGATAACGTGATACCTAGACTTTTGGACCGCAAAAGCTTTTTAACTTCTTATCTTCTACATCTCTTCAAGAGATCATTGGCCTTCAAATGCACCACTTTTTCTTTTTATGTGTTCCTCTACCTTGTTTTTAACTCATAGTTGAACTCTGCCGGCCAGCGACACGCAACGTGTACCTCCCACCTTTTCTTTTTTTCCTTTTCATCTTTCGTTTCTTCGGCGACCGCTGTCATGCAGCTAGCAGTGCTTTCTGCATTAAAAAAAAACTCGTATTTTCCTTTTTTTTAATTTTGGATGATAAATAATTCATTCAAATGCTCCCGGTAGAAAATCTTTTTAAATCTTTTAATAGACTCGAGTTAAATAAAGCACTGTATAAGAGAAGACCACTCTGTATTTTCCTTTTTTGTCCAAAAAAACCACACACAAAGCTGCCAGCAGCAAAAGAACAGAAAACTTTGCCTTTTTGGCAGCTACTCGCCTTTTCTCTCTCTGCTGAAATTAGCGAAATGTACCTTTTTTTTTGCCAGCTCAAGGGTTTTCATATACACAGGCATTATTCCTTTCTCCGTATTGGTGTTTCCTCTTCTGATTCTCTTGCAGTGTGTCGCGACTACGGTGTGAGACGTCTTTATATCTTTTCACTCTGCACCACATTCGCTGTCTTTTTTTTATACAGACTAGACGCTTCGTAAACGTGCTGAAGGACAAACACCACAACTACGGATGCAACATCGAGAAAGAAGGTCTTACTTTGACTGCGCTTGTGCATAGACGTCTTGGAGCGCATAGTGAGCACTTTTTTCTCCCTTTTTCTTTGGCGCCATCTGTTTGTGCGCAGTTAAAAATTGCCTTCTTGGAAGGTTTCTTGTCGATTTCAAAACACGCGGCAACTGTAGTGGCCAACTGCCTTCGCGAACCTACAAAAAATAAAAGTGAACGCCGTGAGAAAAGAAAAGTGGAACAGAACTCAACTTTTCTGTTTTGCCACGTGGTATGTCCATTCACATTCATCAATGCGGCTTTTGCTCTAGCTTCTCTCGTCCACCTTCTCTTGTTTGCCTTTTTACCCTTTCACTCTCTCTCTCTCTCTCTGCCTGTGGCTACCTTGATCCCCCCCTTTTTTTGCTTTGTCTTTAAAGTGTTTCTGTGAGGCATCCGGTGCTGTACTCCTACCCGTCTTCTTTTTCTTCTCTTTCCTTTTTTTTTCTATCGGTGCTTTTCCTCTCTCGTTACACTGACGGAAAGCAGCACTGCCTCCCTCCATACGGGACTACACAGCATCTGCAGTGCGTAGTCAGGGCCAGCACTTACTTCTACCCTTCTTTCCCATACAAACACACTACTCATTTGTTTTGCGCTGGTGGCCCGTCGAACGATGCAGCGCCTGTCAGTCTCCACGCTGTGTGCATTCGGTGCTGCTGCCGAGTCGTCGACTCTCTTCAGCGCGCGCCGCACCGCCGTCACCACCACATCGCTGACCAGCTGCTCCTCCTCCGGCCTTGGCGTGCTGCGAAGCCGGCCCCACGCATCGACGCTGACTGCCGCGGCTGCGCACCTGAGCTGCCTGCAGTACAGTCGTCGCTGGCAGTCCGCTGCCACCAGCGCGGCGCAGAAGGACTTCAGCCACGTCACCCAGGATCTCGTGTGGGGCCTGTGGAACGAGGGCAACCTCTTCTCCCTCTCCGCCCCTGAGTTGATCTTCTTTCTGCAGCAGAAGCAGCTGAACACCGCCGCGGGTGGGGCGACCTGGTCCATCGACCCACAGGCGAAGAAGAGCACGCTCGTGCGGCAGGTGGAGGAGCTGCTGTCGGCGGAGCAGGCGAGTCTGACGGTGCCGCAGGAGACGACCAACGTCGTGATGACGGGCTACGACCGTGTGGAGGAGACGCTGGATGAGGCGGACGAGTACGGTGACTGGGGCGCCGAGCCGGGCTTTGAGGAGCGGCGGCACATTGACTACATGGAGTTCAGTCCGCAGATGATGGGGGAGCGCTACGACCCGCTGGGGCCGCGTGCGTACCAGCTCCTGCACGCGAACCTCTCCGCCGATGTCGGGCTGAGTCCGGTGAACCCGTCGAAGCTGCCGGGGCAAAGCAAGAACACGAACGCCTACCTCGTCTCCAAGGTGGACGTGGACAAGGCGAATGAGCAACACTTCCGGCGTGGGCTGGAGTGGTGCATGGCGAACTTGTGGAACACAAACATGAGCGGCGAGCTGAACATCGGCGCCGGTCGCATCCTCTTCTACCGCAGCATCGCGAAGCAGAACCGCAACACGCTGCCGCTCTGGACGCTGCAGAAGCACCTCTACTCGCACCACCCCTACGTCTGGTTCGCCATCGCCTCGTCAACGAACGCCGACGCGATGGAGAAACTGGCGGCCCGCCTCGGGATGAAACTCGTGCAGGACGCGACGACGACGTACCGCCTGTCAATCCGCCGCGCCGGCGAGATGCTGGACGCCGAGCTGAACGCTCAGCTGCAGTGCGTGAAGCTGAACCGCCCGTGGGACCGCTTCCTCGTCTCCCACTACGTGCGTGCGCAGATGCCGGACCTGCGCTTTCTCGTGCGAGCCCGTCACCCGATCAAGAAGCGCATCGCAGACGCCTACCTTGAGGCGGATATTCTGCGCAGCACGCGCGACTCGGTGCAGTCGGTGCTGTCGCCGGAGCTGGGGGATGTGGTGTACTGCTGCGAGCGTGTGATGCGGAAGTGGGCGATGCGGACGCAGGTTGGGGTGACGCTGCAGCTCGTCGAGACGCGTCGTACGCCGCTCATCATCACCCGAGCCGGTGATGAGGGGGAGCGGCTGGAGTACGAGTGGATTGTCGTGCTGCCACAGAAGGCGGAGCGGGTAGACATTGCGGCACTGTCGGGGGAGCTGTGGCGTTACGGCAACGTGCTCGCCAAGGAGTTGGAGTCAGGGATGGAGGAGTTCCTCTCGCATACGATGACCTCCGTTGCGGCGTTTTGAGTACTCCAACCGAGGGAAAAAAAAAGCATACGCCTTTACAATTTTTTTTTTAAGTGGTTGGTAAAGTCGACGACACTGTCTTGCTTTTGTTCACAGACCTCTCCTTTTCTTTCTTTTCTTTTTTGTTTGGTACGGCATGCCTAGTTCGTTGCTGTAGGGTCGCATAGATGTTGGTGAGGTTGCCACTTGTGCAGGTGCGTCACCTGCGTGCTGTTGTTGTTGTTGTTATTCTTGTCCATGGACGGCGACATTAAACGAAGGTGTGCGTTGCGCCTGTCACTCAAGTCGTGGTTGATGAGGAGGTCGTGGATGGCAACTAGACGGCGTGTTTCGTTGTTGCAATGACGGACCCAACGCAGAACTGGAGGCCGACAGCGCATGTTTCCAGCGTTGTGCTTCAGGTTGTTTTCTTGTTGCTGCCAGATTATTTTGTTGTTTTCTGTGTATGCCGTTTACACTTTGCGCTGCGCTGTGTTGTTGTTGTTGTTAAGTGCTTTTTTGATGTTCAACTATCAAACCTATCTGTTAAAGAGAGAGAAAGGGAAAAAGAGTACTGTTGCTGGACAAGGTGAATGCAAGTAAGGTTGTCCACGAACACAAGCAGATGGGTGCGGTTAACGTTGTCTGAGGACGAACCAGGCGAATTCCTTCAATCTTGTAGTCGTGTTGAACCTTGGTGGTTTCGTTTGCTGGCGCGTTGGATCTGAGGAAAACTACACCACATCTCTCTGGAGGGAGATGAAAGCAAACAAGGATGTGTGCTGCTAAACGCGGCACCGCGCATTACGCCTATTCCCTTCGGATGTTTCCGCTTCAACTCTCCCGTCTACTCTTTGCCTCTTCTTCTTTCTTCTTCGCTTTCTGGTGTGTTGAACAATTATGATCTTTTCTTCCTTTTTCTCTATCGACTGATTGCCACCACGCGAAGAATCTTCATGCTATTTTTTAAGCCAACTTAACTATTAAACAGTGTTCCCCATTTTTTTTTACTCGACTTCGTTCAGTGACCGCGCACGCTAGTATTATTTTCATATTCTTAGCACAAATACAACATACATGTGTGTTAGACTGCTCACGACGGACTGCCAAGTCGTGACTGACGCCTACTACTACCACTAAAAACAAAAAGTGGTAATACCTCGTTTCTTTTTTTTTTCTCTCTGCTTTTCCCACAACGACTTTTAGAATCGGGATCTAGCATGGTGTTGTCGGCGTAAATCAAAGCACATCCACATCCACACACACACATACGCCTACTCTCTCCATCTCTTGTTTTTACCTCTCGTGACCTGTGTTTCCTCAGCAAGGCTACAAAACTCAGTACACGCTCTCTTGCACCTTCATTCGTTTACCCTTCTTGTGTTGGTTTCAACACCCACTCACGCAAGTCACCACAAACTTAAAGACAATCAGAAAAAAAAAAAACATTGTCTTGAAGAAATGCCGCCAAAAGCACCGAAGGGGGCCCCGAAGGCGGCGGGCAAGAAGGGCCCGCCCAACGCCATGCTGGCGAAGCTCAAGATGAAGATGGAGCTGCAGAAGGCGGAGGAGGAACGCCTGCGGCAGGAGGCCGAGGAGGAGGAGCGCCGCATCCGCGAAGAAGAACGCCTCGCTGAGGAGCAGCGCAAGTTCGAGGAGGAGGAACGCCAGCGCGAGAAGGAGTGAAGAAGAAGGAGGAGCTGCTGGCCCGCAAGGAGGCGAAGAAAACTGGCAAGAACGACGCACTGGAGCGCATGCGTGCGGCTGGCATGGTGCTGCCGGATGTGGAGAAGATCCGCCACGACGAAGAGATCCGCAAGGAGGTGGAGAAGAACGCACCACCGAAGCCGAAGCCGAAGCCGAAGCCGACCGTGACCGCCACCCAGCAGCCGGAGGAGGAAGTGGAGGAGGAGGAGGAGGATGGCGAGAAGTCCGAGCAGACGGAGTCGGAGGAGGAGGTAGACGAGGACGACTGGGAGGCCGTGATGGAGCGCGATGAGCGGCGGGAGGCGCGCCACGCAAACAACACACGCATCCGCAGCGAGCGCACGGAGCGGAAGAAGGCACGCAAGGCAGCACGCGAGGCGGCGAAGCGCCAGGCGGAGGAGGAGGCTGCATCGCAGAACCACGTCCTCGAGAAGGTGAGCAACCTGCGCTCGCCAATCTGTTGCGTGCTCGGCCACGTCGATACGGGTAAGACCAGCCTGCTTGACCGCATTCGCATGACGAACGTGCAGGGCGGCGAGGCCGGCGGTATCACGCAGCAAATCGGTGCCACCTTCTTCCCGCGCGAGAAACTCGTGGCGGACACGGCGGAGCTGAACAAGAAGTACAACTACAAGCTCGACGTGCCTGGCCTGCTGGTGATCGACACGCCTGGTCACGAGTCCTTCACGAACCTCCGCAGCCGTGGCAGCAGCCTGTGCGACATTGCCATCCTCGTGGTGGACATCATGCACGGTCTGGAGCAGCAGACGCGCGAGTCGATCCGCTTGTTGCGCGAGAAGCGGTGCCCCTTCATTATTGCCCTCAACAAGGTGGATCGCCTCTACGACTGGCAGGTGCACGAGAACATGGACATCCAGCAGTCGCTCGAGCTGCAGAAGGCGCACGTGCGCAGCGAGTTCAGCACGCGCTGGAGTCAGGTGAAGAACGAGCTGTCTGCGGAGGGGCTCAACTCGGAGTTGTACTACAACAACAAGGAGGTGCGCAAGTTTGTCTCCGTCGTGCCGACCTCCGCCAAGACCGGGGAGGGCGTGTCAGATCTTATCCTGCTCGAGATCCACCTGGTGCAGCAGTTCATGGAGGGCAAGGTCACCTACAAGGATGACCTGCAGTGCACGGTGCTGGAGGTGAAGCCGATCACTGGGTACGGCTTCACGATTGACGTGATCCTCATCAACGGCAACCTGCATGAAGGGGAAGACATCTGCCTGTGCGGGCAGAACGGGCCCATCTTCACGCAGATCCGCTCGCTGCTGACGCCGAAGCCGATGCGGGAGATGCGCGTGCGAGGCGAGTACGACCACCACAAGTCCATCAAGGCCGCCATGGGCGTGAAGATCTCCGGCAATGACCTCGAGTACGTCGTGCCTGGGACGCAGCTGCTCGTCGTGAAGCCGAACGACGACAAGGAGAAGATCGCTGAGCAGGTGATGAAGGACGCGACGAACATTAACGAGTTCTTGAACCCCGATGGCCTCGGCGTCAGCGTGCAGAGCAGCACCCTTGGTGCTCTCGAGGCGCTGCTGTCCTTTCTGCGTGACATGAAGATTCCCGTGGCGAGCATTGCCATTGGTCCGATCCACAAGCGGCACATGCATCAGGTGCTGTCGATGAAGCGGCGGGAACCTCGCTACGCCATCATCCTCGCCTTTGACGTGACCGTCTCGGAGGAGGCGCGTGACATTGCGAAGAAGAACGAAATTGACATCTTCGAGGCAAAGATTATCTACCACCTGTTCGACAGCTTCACGCGGTACATGAACGAGTACGAGGCGCGCGAGAAGGACCGCCTGCGTGCCGTGGCCGTGTTTCCCGTGCAGATGAAGATCATCGGCGACGCCATTCACGCGACGGACCCGATCATCCTGCCGGTGAACATCGAGCGCGGCCAGCTGCGCGTTGGCACGCCGATCAGCGCGCTGAAGAAGAACACCGACACCGCCGTCCCCATCGGCAAGGTGATGTCGATGGAGCGCGATAACCGGCCCATTGAGATCGCCACGCCCGGCATGGACGTTGCGGTGAAGATCAACTCCGGCGAGTCGGGCGTGACCTGGGGCCGCCAGTTCGACAACGCCGACACCCTCATCTCCCACATCACTCGTCCGTCTGTGGATGCGGTGAAGAAGTTCGCAGATGAGTTGAAGCCGGATGACATTCAGCTGCTGGCCACGTTGATCAAGGTGCTGCGGGTGCCGAAGTAAGCTACTCTTCTTTGAGATAAGCGGGAGTGCATGATCACGCACGTGGTTTCAAATGACTCATTTGAATAGCTGTTGTTGTTTTTATTTTATTTAGTGTGGAGGCTGTACATACACTGGTGCTCTGCTGTTCGACATCAAGTGTTCTTTTTTTTCTTTTCTTTTCCATTTGTAATAAGTTTTCACCTAACTAATCGCTATCAGTTCTGTGGTAGTCCATATTTACATGATTTCGAGCTGAACAGACGGTGCGGTAAGGTGAACACGAAAGAGGAGAACTACACTGTGTTAGTGCTTCTTTTGCGCAATGTCTGTTTTGTTCCTCCATACCTTTCTTATCACCCTTGCTCTCTCTCACTGTCCGTTGCGGTTGTTTAAGTGCTTATGCTGTTGTGTACGCAGTGCGATGGAGCTAAGCATTTTTGTTCCTTAAAGTGACTTCTTTCGTTTTTTTTCTCGATTTTTCTCCATTCTTTTTTTTGTTGTTGTTGTAGTTGTTGTTGTCACTCCAAGTCGTCTCCTGCACAGGCATTCTCACGCGTGAAGCAAGTATCGCTTTCAATCACTTCTTCTCATATCGGCTGCATCTTTTTTCCATCTTCAAATATCTGTTTTACCCTCTTTTCTTTCCTCTGCAGCCTCACAAACCTTAGACAGGGTTTTACGGATGTAGTTGCAGCGAATGAAGATTTTCTTGAAGATGCAGCTTGAGCACCGCTAAATGTTAAACCTTTCGGTTTCGGAAACAAATGCAGATAACGAAAAAAAACGGAATATAGATGAGACTCGTGAAGATTGCTGGATACCTTCTGCAGAGTTTTCAAGTGAGAGAAAAGGTGTCCGGGTTTTACAAGCGCTTTTTTTCAAATTTTATTAAAGCGACGTGCCTTTTTTCTTTTTTTTTTCTGCAGCCTCCATTTCCTCTCGGCTAGTCGACTTTCCGCACGCATGAAGAAAAACGACTGTTGCTTTGCTGCATTGCGCTTTACTGACTCGTCAAAAAACCCATGATGGCACCTTGTCATGTTCTTGTAGGTCAACCTTCCTTCCCCCTTATGCACTCCTCCCTTGACATACGCGAACACACGAGCCTGCCCAGGCAATTCGCTTTCACGTAGCGTAGATCGCACCACCAATTAGAAACAAAGAGGGAAACGAGGTTTAGAGTTGAAGCCCCGAATGCAGGCACAACACTCGTCGGCACACGCCGTTGTGCGGGCAGCGGGCTGGAGCGATGGCGAGGCCGAGTTCATCTACGGCGACGGCTCCATTCTCTCCTTCGTGGATTACATGAATACCTTCGTTGCCGTGCGCAGCAGCGTGCTCAGCAGCAGTGCAGGTCACAAGGACAGAAACTGCGGGGCTACGGTAAAGGGTGACGGCAACGTGACGCAGACCTGGGATGACGGGGAGCGGGAGATGTGCTTCACGGCGTGGACGCTGAGCAGCTACGAGGCAAAAGTGCGGGCAGCCTTGTCCATCTACAACAGTCTGGCGGAGCGACCGCGTCTCATCTCCACCTTGCTACCCCATGCGCAGTGGAATCCGTCTGCTGGTTCGGCAGCGCAGAGAGCAGGCCCCTCCTCTTCCTCCTCCGTAGCGGCAGAAGGACTGTGCGTGGCCAGCGGCGAGCGTGTGCTTTCCTCCCACGAGCACTGCACACCCTACGGCAGCTGTGGTGTCTGGCGTGCGCCAGGGCCACCGATCAACACACTCCTACTCGAAAAGCGTCCCGATCTCTTCCGTCGGCACGTTGTCTACGGCGCTGTGCGGGAGTGGCTGCTGGAGCCCACCACGGCACCGTCGGACCTCACGCAGGAGACGACCGCCTTCTCTATCCACCACGTCGACCCATGGGGCAGTGGCGACGGTGAAGCACGGTGTCTACAAACACCCGGTGTTGCGCGCGACGCCCTTCCTTCGTCCCCCTCCTCCTCCACCTCCCATCAGCCCGCGTCGCACGCCTTGCCGCGTCAAGTTGCGGTCGGCACCGTGTTAGAGCTGTGGTGCGCGCTGCGTCGTGTGCGGCTGACCGTCGCCGCGCACCGCCAAACCTTCACGGTGCGCTGGCCAGCTCCTGTGACGCGGCCCGATGGTTCACGACTGCCGCCACTGCCACCACAGAGCACTCGAAGTGGGGAAGGCAATGCGACGCCGGTGCTCTTCACCTACGTGGAGCAGACTTTTCCGGTGTGCAGCCCACCGACGGCGTGGCAGGTGATGTTGCAGATGGCGCTGGAAATGGACGCCGCGCTGCCTCGTGGAAACGTGGTGGAGGACGAGATGGCGAAGATCAGTGACCCAAGTCCATCGCAGCGTCATACCGTCGATGGTGCTGAGGAGAATGAGGAAGAAGCGGAACTGGCGGCGCAGGCGAGCGACGGCTGCACCTGGGATCCACACCTCTTTGCACCGGGTTGCCTCCGTGACGGCGCAGGCGATGCAGCGGGCAGCTGGCTCGGCTCCCTGCCCGATCCGCATCACTGGGGCGGTGTCCTCAACCATCATCGCACAACCCATCCCTGCCGCTTCTCTACACTCGCAGCGCACGAGGCGACCCACCTTGCGGCGCCGCGGACGGCGCGCGCGCTGGACGCCATGCGCAGGCTGCACACCTCCCCATCCGCCGGCGGACCGGCCGCACGACTGTGCTGGTTGGTTGAGGCGAATCGCTGCTCTGCAGGTGGCTACGCCGGTGGTGAGGCAGGGGGCAGCCCACCGGCCGTGTTTTGGTGTCTACCTGCAGTGTCGGTTGACGCACGTGACGACAACGCCTCGTGTCGAGGCGATCCGCAAGCGCCGCGGCAGCCACAGCTGTCTGCAGACGGCATTGACGTGCTGGCGTGGGTGGCCGAGGATGGCAGCGTCGCGCATGCCTGCCTGGAAGGGCAGGGCTACACGGTCGTGCATCAACGCGTCGCGGCGAGTGTGGCGAGGCCGGCGGTGTACCGGCTGTCTGCGGAAGGTGCCATGCAGCTTCGACTGCCACCGACGGTGGCACCACTGCGGTGTCGTGTGCTGCTGGCACCTGCAGGCCCTGCAGCAGAAGCGGCAACAGCCGTGGCCGTCGTTGACCCACTCACCCTTCACTGCGGTGATGCAAGCGGAGGTGATCGGGTCGAGTCCACCACGGCGGCTGCATCCAGTGCGTGTCCTGCCCTGGTGGCGCTGACAGACCTGACACCCGCCGCCTTCCTCGCCGCATCAGCCAGCGCTCTGGTCATCCCAGCGAGCTGCACACCATCTACGCTCACGACCACGGCGGCAGCAGGTACACGCCAGCGACCTGTTCGGCTCCCCCTCCCCGGCCACGGCGACGAAGCACAGCGGCTGCGGTGCGGCCGGTACCTCGCCTCTGTCGCAGACGTCTGCGTGCAGGTCTCGCAGCTGAACTGTGCCGTCGCGCGTGCACGGCTGGCGGCGGCCGCTGGATCCGCTCACTCCTCTTCTGCACCATCGGTAAAGGCGGCCGCGTACTGCACGTCAACGCTGCTGTCTCACAAGTCTGTGAACACCACGGTGACAAGCGCACCGCCAAGCGTGTGTGCTCGCACGGCACAAGCGGAAGCCGTTGGAGCGGAGGATGGGATTGTGTACCTGACAAGTCAGCTGGACGGCATCGGCACCTTCACGGCGCTCACCAACGGCACCATGCGCGGCCACTTCAGCGACCGCACCATCGTTTCCCTCATCCCGGGAGCAAACGAGTTCGATGAGTCGCAGCTGCTGGCGTCGTGTGTGCTGCGCGATGCGCAGCGGTGCGCCATCCACGTCGCGCAGTGTCGACCGGAGCATCCAGTCTTTCGCTACCTGGCCTACCTTCTGCCCTTCCGCCGCTTTGTGTACCTGCACGCGACGCAGCAGCACCAGCAGCGTGATCATCCTGACAGCAGGTTGCGCAGCGAGAGCTTCACGGTAAACTCCATTCACGACGGCCTCGTTTCCCCAGTTGAGTCGTCTTTCGCCGAAGCGTCGATCAGCTGCCTGCCGAACAACGTGCAGGCGAGCACGTACGGAGCAGCAGCCGCTGATGGAGCGGAACAAACGCAGCCAAGGCAGCAAGAGCACCAGCGCGAGGTGCTGACGCGCAGCGATAGTTCAGTCCGAGATGCGGCTTGTGCAGCACAGGCTTCCGTGTATGCTGCGCCGCGCTTGCGCTGCGGCATCACTGACAGTGTGCGCACACTGCGCTCGCTGCGAGACACGGAAGCAGCGGAGCTGGTGGAACGTGAGGAGCGACTGCGGGGACTGTTGGCAGAGAACGAGTCACTCTCGCAGACGACGCGTGCTCTTCTGCGCGATTAGCACGACGTGTTTCTTCTCTTCTCTCTTTTCAGCTGATGCATTCATAGACGCACTTTTTTTTTTCAATAGAGACTTACTGTTTTCCTTCCAACGCGTTATTCTCTTCGTGTTTTCACGAATGGTTTTCATTGCTTACTTGCGCCAATGAGAAAACAAACAGCAACAAAACAACCTGGACGCAATTCTGCGTGAAGCGAAGGATTCATCAAACGCAATCCATGCTGCGCGCGTACTACAACGAAGCCTCAGCAACGACTCGGCAGCTGGTTGTTGTCTTCTTCCCAACGAATTTTTAAGCGCATCGCTCCTCAGATTGAAAGAACAGAGGGACACCCATAAAAGGTGGCTTGGCACTGTTGTCTTTAGCTCGAGCCTCTCTCCTACTCTCTTTACTGACTGTCCTTCCCTTCTCTTTTGTCTTCGGTTAAACGCGTCAGTGAGTCCTGCTGTTGATTGACCGACGCCAGCTTTTCACGCACTTTGACTGAAGCGATTGTTTCTCAAGACAATTTGTTGTTGTTGTTGTTGTTGTTGTGGTTGTTCACTCTCTCTCTCTGTTTAGTTACAGCGCTGCATACAGCCCCAATGGACTCTCTCTTTAATTCAGAGGACAGCGTCCAAACGCCGTCGCCGCGTTCGTCTCTCGGCCTCCCGCGCGACCGACGCGCGTCGACCAATCCGAACTCGTTTGTGCTTGTCGGGGCGGCGGACACGGCGGAGTTCAGCAACTCGCACGAGCGGCTCTCCACTTCCTCCGACAATGACACCAAAGGCGAAATCCCTTCCGCTACGGTGGACGGTGCTGCTGCTGCCTGCAGCCGCAGTAGCAACCCACACGCGCCGCCCAGTGCTCTCACGTTTAGCAACCAGGAGCGCGCGCGGCGTCTCGCTCCTGGTGTACCACGGGATCGCAAAGGAGGCAACAACGGGAGCAACAGCCATAGCAGCAACTCGCACGCCGTCCACCACACCCCTGCTTCCAGTCGCAAGGACAGCAACGAGGCCGAAACGTCAAACTCGAACACCACGCCGCTGGGCAGCGCCACCGCAGACTCTCTCTTTTCTTCCATTGCGGCGGGTGTCGGTGCAGCAGGCCGGGCCGCGAGCGACAGCGACGGCTCCCTGCCTTCGGTGCTAGCCACCGCCCCACAACCACCACCTCCGCCCCCGCGGCGCCGTATTTCGACCATGCCTGCGATTGCGCCGCTCAAATCCACTGAGGTGGTGCGACCTCTAAAACAGTCTTCGCAACAGTCGCAGCCGCAGCCGAACCCGCGTCGCCCCACATCCGGCACCTCAGCAAATCAGTACGCTGGTGTGCGAAACAGCGGTCAGCTGGTGCTCGCTGCGAACTCCTCCTCGCCCAACTCGAATGCTCTCAGCGGGCCTAGCAACCGCTCTAAGTACCCCGCCTACAACGTCCACGCGGTGCTGCGTCGCGCCGCCCACCCTCTGTTCCAGCGAGACATCCCCACGAAGATCGGTCGGCAGTCCATCTACGGCGGTCACTACCACCCCCATCACCACGGCGGCAGTAGCATGAACAATCCAAGCACGAGTGCGAGCAACTTCTTCCCGCTGTCGGCTTCGCGGGAGCAGTGGAACGCGGCTAACTCGACGTCGATGTACTCCACGCAGAACACAGCCATTTCCCCGAGTGCCAGTGGTGGTGCCACCGCAGCCGACGGCGTGACGCGGCGTGGCTTCCGTTTTCCTCAGCAGGCCCCGCTGCCGGCCGTTGGTTCCAGAGACAGCAGCGCCAGCGGCGGTGGTGGTGGTGGTGGTGGCGCGCGGGAGACGGACAGCGCAGCTGCGGCGCAGCAGACCTTAGTGGAGCTGCTCTCCACCGCTCACTCCGCAGACGAGCTGAACCTACGCACGCCGCAGCCACAGCAGCCAAAGGGCGGTATGGTGAATCTACCCGATGTACTCAAGACGGCGCCGAGCTCTGCCATCGATCCCACGGGTGTGGTGCAGGTGTTGCCGATCGACCTGCTGCCGAACTCCGTCGCCGCACCTGCTGCCACCTCGCCGACGCAGTCTTCCTCCTCCAGCAGTCGCAACCCGCAGCAGCCATCGCTGCTCTTCAACACTTCCTCATCGTCGTCTTCGCGGCTGCAGGGAACGCCGTGTATGACCTACGCCTCGACTTGGGCTTCTGCACAGCAGCAACAGCAGCAAGTCGTCTCCCCACCTTCCGGTCGGCGTGCTTCGCTGACGTCTATGCAGTCCAGTCAGTCTGCGCAACTATCCACACCGCCTCGTGCGGCCGCCGTAGCGCCGGATGTCAAGTCTTCCCCACCATCGCAACAGCACCACCACCTTTTCTCACATCGCCCCTCCGCACTGCACTTCGCTGTACCGTCCACCAAATCCGCCACCCCGTCCACTCGCGTTCAATCGCGCAGCCCTCTCCGCCTCTACACCCGCCGCGATATCCGCCGTGGCCGCTGGCGTCTTGACATCACCCGCGATGAGTGCGTGGCGCGGGCGGCGTTGGAGGAGAGGGAGTCGTACGAGGCCATCCGCACTCTGCCGGCCTCGTGCCGGGTGTGGCAGTCCTACATTGACCCGGCCTTCAACGACGACTACGACAAGCTGGGGTACTACATCCTGGCCCGGGCGGCAGACGATGAAAAGAAAACACCGCTGTCTGGCAAGCCGCTTTTGAACTTCCGGGAGGGGGACTACGCGGGCCTGCTGTCAGAGGACGGTGCCCAACTGGACGAGGCGGGCGTTGGCGGTGGTGGTGGTGGAGACGCGTCGTCGCCGGACAGCAGTCGCGACCTGCAAAGGGTGCTGGAGGATTTGAAGCACCAGCAAACGGTGAAGCGGGAGCAGATGGCGTCGGACACCGCCGTCCTTCACCCTGCCTTCCTCACTGCATCACGCCGGCTCGTTTTGCTGGAGGAAGTCTGCCGCGCCGACATTGTCGAGACGGAGAGTCACGCATTTCAGGAATCCCTGCGCTCGCCTTATGTCTACGAGCATCGCGTGATGACGGTCGGTACGCTGCCGCTAGAGCGCTTCCTGCGGCGGTGGATCGGCCACTTCCGCGCGCGCAAGGCCGTCCACACGCGGCAGCGAGCGCGACTCTGTGCCAGCGAAGCCGAAGCGCGCGCCGGCCTCATCGCCTCGAGCAGCGACCTCGCCGCCCGCCAGCGGTGCATGATGGACGCAGCAGAGGCAGAGGAACGCTACTACCGCCAGCAGCTGGAGCTGCTCCACACGCAGGACGCGGCGTGGGCCGGTGTTGTGCTGCTGCGGCTACGGGAGCGCGTAGAGGTCTTTCCTCTGCTGTACGGCGGCACCATGCGGCAGACGCGTGTGTGTGGCCGGGTGCAGGGCACAACTCTCTTCCGTAGCCTCGTGTTGTGTGAGGCGGCGACACGGCAGGCGCTGGAGCTGGAGGAGGCCGCGGCGTGGCGGCAGGTGCCATTTGCGATGGAGCTGCGGTGGACAGCTGCGTCCGCGGAGCCGCAGGCACGCACGTGTCTGTTGGAGGCGGAGTCAGCGCGGCGGCTGGAGCTGACGCAGGTGATTTATGCGCTGACAGTGCACTACACAAAGCGGGACGTGGAGCTGCAGGAACTGGATGAGCGGCACAGCTGGGGTAGCCTGTGGGCACAGCTGATTGGCCGCGACGCGCGCGCCGTGGTGGAGGAATTGTAAAATGGAGAATGAGCTGCTGTGCGATGCGAAGCTTCTTCTTTTTCCCTCTTCTTCATGTACTTCCGCTTTACTTGCCATTTTTATGTAGAACAGACGATGTGATAATGACCACTTTTGTTGGTTTTACTTTATGACTTTTTTTGTTTTCTTTTGGAACTCCTAAACTTTTGTCTCTCTTGAGTTCTTTGAACTCGTATAAAAACAACCGGAACGAAAACTAAAATAATGCTTTAGTTGTCTACGACTACGGTCTACAACTGCTCCTCTCCTGTACGGCGTCTTCACGGTTGGGTGTTACACACACAGAGAGACGTACGCATACGCACACGTTCTACCTTGCCATGCCATGTGTTGGCAAAAAAAAAAGCTGTTTTCGTGTGCTCTTCTTTTCACTTTTTCCACCCAGTTCAGTTTGCCCTCATTCATTACCTCCAATAGTCCGTTTTTAGAGTTCCCACTGCACATCAAAGCAAAACAAGAAGTGAACTCCCTTTTACACCAGTTCTGTTTTCGTTTTCCACATATATTACTTTTAGACTTCCTCTCTTTGTTTGTCGTGTAATTTTTTTTTCTCGTTGTACACATTCTCTCCCCCCCCCTTTTTTTTAGAGTCACGTATAAGAAAGAAAAAGAATCAGCTCGATCCAGACAGTGAACTTTCACTGTTGTGAGACCTGTGTTCGCCTTCTATTCGCAGCGAATTTGTGTCTTCTATAGATCATCAGCCACTGACCTGTACGAAGCCTTGGTTGGCACCTTCGTTTCTTTTTCTCTTTTTTTTTTGATTTTCAAAATCAAACAAATACACACACATCCGTCACGATGCCTCTCACAGCCGCTGGCATGCGCACGTTGATGCGTCAAATGCAGGAGGTGCAGGAGCACCCCGTCGACGGTGTGCAGGTGCGACCGTCCGATACCATGACGGAGTACCACTTCGACCTCGACGGACCCGAGGGCACGCCGTTTGCCGCCGGCCGCTTTCACGTCGTGCTGATCTTTGACGAGCAGTACCCAGAGGTGCCGCCGAAGGGCTTTTTCCGCACCAAAATCTTTCACCCGAACGTGGCGGATCGTGGCGACATCTGCGTGAACGCGTTGAAGCGCGACTGGAGCCCCGCAGTCGGGCTGCGTCACATTCTGGCGGTCATCCGCTGCCTCCTCATCGAGCCGAACCCGGAGAGCGCGTTGAACGAGGAGGCTGGGCGACTCCTGCTGGAGGACTACGCCACCTATGAACGCAAGGCGACCATGTACACCGCCATCAACGCGGCACGGCCGGAAGGGGTGGCGCGGTTTACACTGCCAGCGGAAGAGGGGGAGACGAAGACGGCAGCGGACGGTTCTGCGGAGGCGACGGCGGACGAGGAAGGCGGCCAAGGTGAGTTGATGTCGGCTGGAGGGAGTAAGCTGACGGTGTCGTCCGAGGCAAACTGCCACCCAGGCTCAGCTGCGGCAGCGGAAAAGGCAGAAAAGACGAAGAAGGCGGCTGAGAAAAAGAAAAAGGCGTTGCGCCGCATTTGAAGGGGTCTGCGCACCGTGACATTCCTCATGGCGGAATCGCTCTCCCTCCTCGTTTCCCTCATTTCACGCCCGTCCGTGATGGAACGCTTTCCTCTCGCTTTTCTTTTCTTCGTTTTATTAGACTTGAACGATGCTTCACTGAATTGATCTCTCTGTGCATGTAGGCGTGTCATTTATGAGGAGGGACAACTACCCTCCGTTTTATCATAAAAAGCAAGAAAAAGAAGAAAGAATGAAAAAAAAAGGTGCTACATAGCGTTGGAGATGCTGTGTTTCTCTTTTTCTTCTGTACGCGAAGCGCGCACGCAGCGGTGCAGTAGTGGTGTACGTCGAAATCCCACTATGTAAAGCTTGAAAGCGTCAAGAGTACACGTCACAGTGATGGTGAACGAGGGAGCCTGCCATATTGTTTCGCGTTCCAACACGATTTCTCTTGTTTTCTTTCCTTCCAACAAATGTCCACCTTCCCTCCTCCTTT
>AUXI01000027.1:0-70510 GCA_000482105.1 Crithidia acanthocephali | reverse complement strand
CGTCATCTCCTTTTTCACCTCCAGCATCCGCGGCTGGAAGGTCTTCTCGACTTGGTTTACACCGATGTGATAGCCGAGGGCGAGAAACAGCACCGTGAAGACAATCGCAGACGCAATCACGATAGGGTGGAAGGTGAGCCGCCACCCCTGGCGCGTCTTCGACCGCATGGTTGGTGACGTTGCGGATTGATACAAAAAAAGGAAACGACTATTGAGTTCTTTTTTTTTTGTCTTCTCAAGGAAAAGAGCAGAAGAAAGAGAAAACAAAAAAAAAAAGAACAAATAGCTCGTGTAGGAAATGAGGATTGCAACGGTAGCCCAGCGTTCTTTTTTTTTTTTGCTTGAGCAAACAGTTGGAAAGCGACACAAGCGTGCACAGCTAATGATTCACCAAAGAAAACAAAACAAAAAAAACTGAAGAGGGTACCCACAACGACGCCGGAAAAGCTTTATCAATGGGACTGCAAGAGAAGTACTTGCGGCTACTACGGCAGAGGAGAAGTACGAAAAAGAGATTAGGAAAAATCAAGAGCCTTAGATTTTTCAACAAATAAGCAGAAAAAAAAAGAAAAAAGAAAGGAAAGAAAAACGACTTGTTGTTGCTTAAACGGGGATTTGTTGATCAATGAAGGTGCAACACTCGCTGTTTGTGTGTGTGTGTGTGTGTGTGTGTGTGTGTGTGTGTTTGAAGCACCGTGTTCACCACTTCGTTCGATGTCACGCCACTGTGATAGCTACTGCAGTGCACGCGCACAAAAAAACAGTTGGCGTGGCGTTGAATGCAGGGACCACAGTAGATGGATGGAATGAGAGACACGGGGATGGGAAGCAGAAAAGGCAGCGGAGGTGATAATTGACATTTTGAAGCGGTGACGCATTGGCAGTCAAGCAGAGGTTTGACACGAGGCTTTTCTCTCTTCTTTTTTTCTACTTTGTAGTGTTAAACAGCGGAACGTCTACGTCCAGCTCCTGAATACGCAAACACCAATGCAGCGCACCCTCCCTAAAAGTTCCTCTTTCACATGACACGTGTTGCACTCGATTTCTCTCATCGTGTGGCGAGTAGAGAGGCGAGGCGGCAACAACACGTGTCCCGCGGAAAGAGAGAGAGAGAGGAGAGGAGAGGAAACAAGCACATCTTGCGATGGGAACCCTCCTTGATTTTCTTCTTTTTTTTCTTTAAAGAGCAATGACGCGTGCGCCTAACCCATCGTCCTTCTTTCTATACGCGGCTTGCACACTAAAAGCACAATAGAACAACAACAACAAAAACATTACCAAATTGAATTCTTGGCCACAAACACACACGCACACACACACAAAAAAAAAAAGGATTGTCAAAGCAGCTTCATGGCCATATACACGCGCGAGAAAAAAGGGGGAAAAAAGCGAGAGCATCATTGAAAGACAGCTTAGATGCACGTCTGATGCACATACGCTAGCTTCTCCCCCACAATGCGGCTGCGCTTCTCCAGCGCAGCATCGGCCCTAGCAAAGTGAATGCTTGAAAGCTGATACGCCTCCACAAAGAGCGGCAGCACGCAACTTGAGACGTGCATCGAGGCGGCCGTGTCACCGGTCACCGGGTCCTGCATGAGCTGCCGCAGCGTGAGCAGCAACCCAGCACCGTGTTCGATGAGTGTGAAGGTGGTGGACGGATGCAGCATCACATCGCACGCATCAGTGCACTTGAGCGCCGCTTCAATCGCACGCAGGCACGCCGCCACGCCGGTCACCGCAGTCGCAGTCGCGGGTCCCGCTGACGCCCCACCACCACCACTGCTGCTGCCGCTGCTGCTGGTGCCAGCAGTGTGGCAGTTCTGCACCGCGGCACTGGCGGTTGTGGCGGCTTGGCGGTACGCCGCGATGGCTGCCGCCGCCGCCAGATACCGGCTGAGTTCGGCAGACGCGCAGCTGTCCCACGCAACGAAGCCCCGCTGCACGGCGCAGCCCACCGCGTAGACCTCCTCGCTGGTCAGCGCGTCGGCGCCGGACAGGGTGCGGCGCAGCCGTGACTGCAACGTGTTCGTCAGCCCCGTCTCCACCGCCAGCCACGCCGCGCGTGCCCACTGCCGCTGCTGCACCAGTGTCGTGAGGAGGCTGCGGTGTACGGACCGGTACGCCTCGGTGCAGCAGAAATCCATCGCCGCCCACCACCTCGCCACCGTTGCATTCCCCGGCAGCACCGCCTCCAGCTTTGCGCGCACCGCCAGCTGCGTCTCGCTGCTCGTGCTCCAGCTGGTGGCAAAGAAGGCACGGAGGCTGCGGTAGGCGGCCTCATCCGCCGCCGCGTGCCGCGCCGCAGCCTGCACCACATCCGTCAAGAACTGCGGGTTGAGGAGGGGGGAGTAGCACGCGTAGAGGCCGGCCACCCGCCACGTCCGTGCGTGGAAGGCGAAGAGCTCTGCGTAGGCGGCGACGAGGCTGTTGCGGGTGAAGGCCAGGTGCATGTCCGCGGCGGCAGCGGCGACGGCGACCGGCGCGCACAGGTCAGCCACGTGAGCGGCCATGCACGCGACGATGAATCGGCGCACAAACGCCGTGTCCACAGAGGCGTCCGTGTCGCGGTTTCCGTTGGTTGTGTGGTGGTGGCCGGCAACCAGCTCGGCCAAGCTCACGGTGTCGCTCGCGGAGCCGTCGCTGGCATCGTCACTGCCATCGCCGTCGTCGCTGTTGCCGTCCACGGCAGACCGGCGGCGCACACGCCGTTCGTCGCCGCTATCACCCTCCGCCGCTGCCGCCGAAGTGGTGTGCACAAACATTTCCGACGAAAGCTGCGCAATCGCTGCCATTGCCCCGACCACGTCCACGAGCGATTCCACCTCGAGCACCGCCTGGATGGCATCGTAGTACCACCGCGCTCGCAGCCTCGCCTCACCACCGTGCTGGCTCTCGCGAGCATCGCCATCGCTGCTCTGTGCGTTGAGCCCGCCATCGTCAGCGTCGTCGTACCACTCCCCCACGTACTCGGCAAAGATGGCGGCCACGTGCGGCAGCGACGCGTACGGTTCCATGATGGCGCACGTCGCCACGAGGAAGTCCACCGCAGATCGGCGCGACTCGCGGCACCGCTGAACTAGCCGCGTGGCGTCCTTCGTGATGAGGACCAGCACATCCACGCAGGTCGCGCAAAGGTCGCCGATGAGGCCGTCGATGACCGTCCCCATGCCATTTGCAGCGTCATCGCCATCACTGCTGCCGTTCGCGTTGTTGGCCGTGCTCGCTGCGTTGGTGAGGATGATGCGCGACTCTTGCAGCTGCGCGTTGGCGCCACACACCCACGCGTCGTGGTGGGAGGCCGGGTCGTGGAATGCCGTCGCGAGGAGGCGGCGCACATCTGCCAGCGCCGTCTCCAACTCCGCCGTCAACAACGCTGCGTGGCCACGGCGCACAAACGTGAGGAGGGCGTCCATCAGCGTTGCGGCCATCTCGAAGTGGCCGGTTAAGAAGGCGTCTTCGATGCGGCCCAGCACCGCCGACCCAATCGCATCCACAGCTTCGTCCGACAGGTGCTGTGGGTACGTCTGCTGCAGGTCGGCCACCAACGCCTCGACGTCCTTTAAGTTAGTGTTAAAGCGGTCATTCCACAGCACAATAGCAGCGCTGGCATTGACGCTGTCGATGTTGTGATCGTCGCCCTCCAAGACGTTCAGCACGGTGGAGACGAAGCCCCACAGCCGCTGCGCCGGTGCGTCGGGCAGTGCCGCGACGGTGCGGCGGTAGTGCTCTGACCACGTGCTCGGCAACACATGACGTACGTCGAGCTGCGCGCCGTCGTTCCGGTCCGGCTGCGGCGTCTTGGTGTGCATAACGCGTGACAGCGCAGCGTTGTTGTGCTCGTAGCTGCTGCTGCTGTTGTTGTTGTTGTTGTTGCGCGTACTCGTGTTGGTCGAGGCGTATCGAGAGGTCTGCAGGGTAATGAACGACTGACTCGCGTCGCGGATGGCGCGTACCACGGAGTCGGGCAGCTCTGCAAAAGGGCACGGCGACGACATGATTGGATAGCTGCTGCACAGGTGGATTGTGCCTGCGACTCCCTCTTTTTTTTTTCCTTCAAAAGGATATCTGTTTGCTCTCCACGTGGTGCGTTGTGGATTACTTGGGGGAAATCTGTTTTGTGTGTGTGCGACTAGTTGTATTGGGGCTTATTGACTGCGCGTGCGAAAGCAAAAAAAAAAAAATAGAGACGGGGGTGTTTTCTCCTGTGTTGCGGTGCTTCAGAGGAAGCCACCAGTGTATCTTCCTGTGCGGACGAGTGAGGAAACAGACCGTTGCGAAATGAGGACAAAAAAAAAAAAGAGTCGGCGGTTGAAGAGATGAAGGAGGAGAACGATCGATAGTGGCTGTGAGAAGTGAGGCAACAGTTGCACGGTCATGTCATACCCCCAACGGTGTAACAAGAGAAAAGATTTTTTTTTCCGTTGAACAAGGTAATACAAACCTCACACACGAAGGGACACATTGCTTTTTCTTACTAGCCCACCTTGTGAGAAGGTGTAGTGAATTAAGAATTGCATTTTTTTGTTGCTTTGATGGAATGCTGCAAAAAGCCTTGCTTTAAAATGCGTTTTGTTGATCTAACGGATAATGCAAAAAAAAAAAACTCTGATGAGTGCTTCTTTCTGTACGTCACGACGCTTCGCTTCTTCTCAGCTTGCCTCTGAGAGGTCAATTTGCTTGGCAACGTTTTCCTCATCAAGAGGAACATCATCGACTAGATGGAGCGCCCCTCTGATGGCATTCTCCTTGTCTTCCTCTGCAGCTGCTGCCTCATCTCTCACCTCAAGTTGCGGAACTGGAGGCGCGACGACCGTTGCTGCGGTTGCTTCTGACTGTGCCGTGACGCCCTCCCGCTGCGGTGAAGGCATCGGTGTGCCTTGCAGGCTGTCCGCGATCGCCGTTGCCACCTGCTTTGCCAGCGCCGTCCGCTGCGGCCACGCCCACAACGCCAGCGTCAAACCTCCAAAAAGACTCAGCGCAATGAGGCAGTCCTTCACGATGCGGTAGAGAAAGTCACCGATGGTCTGCTGCAGCGCCGTCGCGAGCACCATGCGCAGCACCACGAGCACTGCGTTGAGCTGCGTGCTCGGCAGGTCCTCGAAGAAGACGAGAAATGCCTTCGCGGACAGCCACGGCAGCACGTACCGCAGCGAGAGGCTGTACAGCTTGCTCGTGAAAGGCAGCACGGAGAGGCCGATGAGGACAAGCAGGCCGATGGCGTGCAGCAGCAGGTAGTGCATGCATGCCTGGTGGTGCGCGCGGACAAGCAGCAGAAAGCCGTTCACGCGGGCAGTGATGGACTGCAGGGGGAGGTAGTGCTCCACCCGCTTCGGGAAAAGCCGCTTGAGGAAGCGCAGAGGCGAGTGCGGGCTGACGCTGCGTTGACGCTCCGCCTCGATCAACTCGTTCATCTCGTTGCGCATCGCCACGAGCAGCAGCAGCGACTGCAGCACCGTGACAACGAGGTGAATGGAAAAGGAGGTCCGGCCGTAGCGTCGCATGAAACCACCAGCACTGTGGAAGAGAGCAGCCACGACGTGCAGGAGAAGATGCGCGACGGCCTCTGTCTTGCTGGCGGCCAGGCTGGCGAGGTGTTGGAAGACAGACCACTCGTACCGCAGCCACCGTGTTTCCAGGCCCCAGAGCCAGGTGAGGAGCCGCGAGCCGTAGGGCAGCAGCGGGAAGTGCGCCAGCCACCGACCTAGCGCACGCAGCGGTGTACCCAGCTGCAGCAGCGCCACCCCGGCACCTCTTAACACCACGCCGAGTACGTGTAGCAGAGGTCGCGGCACCACAAAGAACAGAAAGTGGCCTACCGTCTTCACACCATCCAAAATCCACAGGGTGGCGGTCAGCTCCGCATCCCAGGCCCAGTGAATGACCGACCACACCCCAGGAAACAGATCCAGTGCATCAGCCAGGGTGGAGAGGACGGCGAGGGCCGACTTGCGTGTCTGCACACCGGCTCTAAAGGCACCGTGTGCGGCGTGGGTGCGGGCGAAGACGGCGCAGCGCGTGGCGGCTGGCGCGTAGCCGTCTAGCACCACTGCCTGGGCTGCCAGGGCGATATCGAGGGGCGGCAGTGCAGACGACAGCGGAGATGAAAAACTCGATGCTGCTGCTGCTGCTGCTGGTGCGGTGGGTCGCGCGGATGCACCAGGGCCACCACACACTAGTCCACCCGTGTACACAAACACTTCTTCGGCGACATGCACGACGTGTGGTAGGACGTCAACAAACCATGCGGCAAAGCGAACAAGAATAGCGGAGAAGATGGCGCCGCAGCGGTTCAGCGCGTTGGCTAAAAGAAAGCCAAGAGGGAGGATCACGCGATCCGCAAGAAGGAAAAACGTTTCTTGCACGCGGCGCAGGTAGCCTGGGAAGTGCCAACCGAAGCGCACAGGGAACGGCGCTGCGGCGACGAAGGAGGGCGGCAACGTCGACACGTTCAGCTCCGCCACGCACTCCAGAAGAGGCATGAACGTCACTGCTGCTGCTGCTGATGATGCTGCTGATGCCCCGGTGGTGGCATTCGTGGGGTCCTCGGTGTTTTCTACGATGCTCGCTTGGCTGTTCAGCTGCGCAGCCAACGCGACTTGCACGTCAGCACAGGTTTGATCGCTTTCTTGCCCGACCTGCAAGACGTGCCACTTCTTCGGCTCCGCGGCGGCTGACACAGCATCCACGTGTGAGAAAGGTGCCCAGTAAATAGTCACATTGCGAAGACGCGTGGTGGTGTGCAGTTGCAAGCACGGCTGGTGCACACGCGACGTGTTGAAAGGCGGCAAAGCCGAGGTTGTGGAAAGAGAAGCGTCCTGTGCGTAAGCTAAACAGCGAACGGCACTGTGCTGTATCCGGCTGTTCTCTCCTACAAGGACGATCGAGTCCGCGACCGTCGGCTGCTGCGCAGCAGCCGAGTCGTCCATCACCTCGCCGTAGTGCGTGATCAGCGTGTCGTCGCCGCTGGCGATAATGTGCTGCGTCGGCACAACGTCGGTATCCTCTGCACTCCGCCCCTTTTTCCTCTTCGGAGCTGTTCGATTCCCAGACGGTGCGGGGTGCGTGTCAGCTCCCCACGTGGCGTGCAGCCAGGACGCGACGTCGACGGACAGCTTGGGTGCGTGAAGTGCAGAGGCCAGCAGCGGCGACGCGCTGCCTTCGATCCTCACCGAATCGTAGTAGGAGTAGACGTAGCGCGAGGGAGGACGAGCCCCCGCAACAGCGGCAGCAATGACCCTATGCAGATGCGGCGGTGGCATCACGACATGCTGATGGCGCACCAGCGCGGTCCACTCGTGTTTCTCAGCATCCACGTCCACCACCAGCAGCGGACCTGCCATGTTGAGCAGCACAAGACTGTAGACCGTGAAGCTGCACAGCCACAGCCAGCGAAAGCTCGCAAAGGAGCGGCAGAAGGCGGCGCCCGTCAATGCGGCGAGCACCACCACCGTCGGCAGCAATGCACTGCCGTCCGCGAACACCACAACAGATACAACGCACAGCAACCCACAGAGCAGCCGTTCCACCAGCGGCTGCATGAACCTCTGCGTGACTCGAAGGACGAGGAGGCCGAGAAGTCGCACGACAGCACGCAGCAGTGCAATGCAGAAGAGCGTCGCGCCGACGATGGCGACGGCGGTGTGCACCGTCGCCACATCGCAGCGCAGCAGCACCATCGCGTGTGTGCGCGTTAATGCACCACAATAGAGAGAGTGCAAACCCAAGACAAAATAATACACGTAAAGGGAAAAAAGGAATAGTTCACAGTAGCAGTTTACAACGCGTTCTTGAAAAAAGTGAACATTTAATGCAGATAGAATGAACGGAGAAGTAGTGGCCACCGACGTGGCGAGAGAAAACGATGTTTTAGAGAAGAAGCTACACACGAATATCGTTTTTTTTAAACTAAACAAAGCCAGAGACACGAGAGTAACGCAATTGAAAATGAATGAACAGCCTATGATAGGAAGTGAGAGAGAGAGAGTGCCAACGCGGATAAGGACAAAATAGAAAAAAAAAAAAGATGAGAGAGCAAACAAGGCAGCTTCTATTTAGCGTGTGGGGAAGAGATAGGGAGAAGTAAAGGATGTGTAGGGAACGTGTTGTGCGACAGAAACTGAAAGAGGAGGTTGAGGGAGGAGAAAAAAAAAGAAAACAAGGGAGAATGCAATGCAACACAAGCAGGTACAGGGACGCACTCTTTCAACCTCCACCACGTCACGCAGTTGTGGAAAGGAGTTGTTATCGTGTTGCTAACGCTATTGTTTTTTTTAGGGGCTTTTTTTTTGGGGGGGGGGGCAGCCTTTTTTTTTCCTTGAAGGTTTTCGGTGTGGTTTATGCTGTCCTGTCCCTTTGCATCCGCGCGTTGCAGCGTCGCAAGCTCAGCACACACACTTACCAGCGGCTTGAACCGTCACATCTCTCTCAGTGTCATAGAATCTCTCCCAGCCGCCCCGTTAGTGGCCATTTCTGATTGCTTCTATGGAAAAACTCTGCATTGATGTTTACAACAGGTTAGTGAATAAGCAAGGCACGTGATGAAACTGTAAAAAGAGGACAACAGACCTTTAAAAAAGAGAAAGAGAGAGAGAGGTCGTTGTTTGTGCACCGCGGAAAGAAAGGCCTCTCCTTTTTTTGTTTTTACACTCTCAGCAGCCAGGCGCGGAGTTACAAACCATTAAACACCATCATGTAGATACAGCCTTGCATCACGCAAGAAAACAGGAAACAACCGTGCAGTGAAGTTGGAGTGAGGAATCGACGGAGTAGAGAAGACATAAAAAAAAAAGAGTGCAAAACAAAACAGAATAGAAGCACGCGCGCATACACTCTCGTGATATGCGAAAAAGATTGAAAAAAAAAGAAGAAGACACATCCGCGCAAATGACACACCAAATTAGTAAAGTGCTTCTTGAGGTTGTAACACGAGTACATCAATCACGTTCTTCACTCTTCCACTCCTCAAAAAGGTCAAAACAACAACGACAAAAGACCTTCATTCTCAAGCTACCCAATACCCTCAATCGACGCTGTCGCACGCGCCACTAATGATTCACACTACCCCGTGGAGTTGCGTTGGCTGTCGAGCCAACGGTGCTCTTTGCAATCTCCTCCTCCACATCCACGCGCAGCTGCTGGAACTCTTTCCTACTGCGCTCACTGTATCCCACGCCGGCGGCGCCGCCGCTGCTGCTGCTGCTCGACTTCGAGCTCTGCCCATTACCACCACCACCACCGCTTGAGCCACCAAAGAAGGTACCGCCGCGCTCCTCCTTGCGCTCATCGTGCTTGTCAAGGGCCAGGCCGGCCATGGCCGTCTGGATGCGCTGCTGCACCGCCGCCCACGCCTCCGGGTGGCTGCTACACCACTCCAGCAGTTGCACCGTAAATGCGCCGGCGCTGGGCTCCGTGTCGTCCTCCAGTGGGTTCAGGCCGATGCCGTGGCCGGCGCTCCAGTGCGGACGGTCACCGTTTGCACCGCCACCGCCAGCGTTGCCGCTATTGTTGTTATTGTTTGCCCCACCGGCGTTGGAGTCGACATCGGTGAAAGCCTCGCTCATGGCGCGGTCGGACGGGGTTGGGAGGGAGTTGTACGCGGCGGGCTGCATCGGGCTCTGCATGGCGCCAAAGACGCCAGCGCTGCTGCTGCTCAGGAGATCCTTCAACTCAATCACATCGGCGTTCTCACCGACCACGACGTGCAGCTCCCGCAACCGTGCCGGGTCGGCGCAGGCAAGCTGCTGGGTCAGCGAGACCAGCACCTCCACCTCATTCACGCTGTTCTCCGTAATGCTGTTCGACAGGTGGGAGAGCAGCACCGTCATCGAGTTCGCGTTGTTGACGTTGATGTCGATCAGCTGGTTCAGCGACCGCTTGCGCAGCCGCAGGAAGCGGCGCGACTCGCGCAACACGTAGAAGGCAAGGTTGTCGCGGATGGTCAGCAAATTGCTGCTCGTCTTCATGCGACGGCGCACCTGCATACTGCTTGAGACGGAGATGTTCGTGATGGCCATGACAATCGCAATGCCAAGGCTGGGTGGAAACGGGTGCAGGGCGGTGTGCACGTCCTTGAAGAGGGCGTTCAAGTTGCGAATAATGTTGCTCGTGTTCTCCACAAGTTCGCCGTTCTTCTGCACGCAGAAGTAGCGCGCGATCTCCTCCAGCACGATGCGCACGAGCCGCGGTGGGTAGTCGCCATCGCGGATGCTGCGCACCTGCGCCCGCTCATTGGAGGAGATGTCCAGGATGACCATCTTGCGGATAATGGTGCAGGTGCGCTGCCGCACCTCCGCCACGAAGTCGCTGCGGTCCTGGTGCAGCCGCCGTACCCCAACTTCAAACCGGTCCCGCGTCGCAGCTGGCCTCGATGGGGCTGGACCCGCCGTCGTCGCCATCTCTTCCCCTTCCGAAGACGACACACGACTGGCGGCGTCGGACGGCTTTTCAAAGAAAACCCGCACCGCCGCCCAGAGACCGCCGAGCCATTGGATGTCCATCAGCTTCAGCGCGTGCTTGGGGTAGTCGATGACCTTGCTGAGGTAGTTCAGCACCTCAATCACCACCCGCTCGTCGCTGGTGGCGGCCGCCGCATTGGCCACCATCACCCCGCTCTCCTGCCGAGGCAGCGAGGTGGAGGGCGTGACGTGCTCACTCCCCGCATTCGTGAGCGTCGCGGCAGCAGCAGCCCCAGCACCACCGCCGCCAGCGGAGGAGGACGACAGCGGCTCGCCAGACGGCACTCGCTTCATATTGCTTGACTTCACCGTCGACGACGGCGACGGCAGGCGGCTGACGAGCGTGTGGATCAGCAGGTCCAGCGCACACAACACCGTCTTGAGCGCCAGCGGGAGCTCCAGGCTGTGGTAGCGGCTGCCCTTGTGGAGCAGCATGAGCTCCCCAAAGTCCTCATTCACCTTGCCGTAGTCGTGCGTGTGCTCGAAGCTGTAGCCGCGGCGCGTGCCAAGTTGATTCACCGTGATGTTCGGCGTGTGTCCGCGGTACTCGTAGGTGCGGCGCGGTGGTCGGGCAAAGCCGCCGCTGCTGCCCCCGCCGCTGCTGCTGCCCACGGTGGAGCTGGCCAGGCCAGCTGCCGTGATGGCGGTGCTGCCGGCAGCGGCGGGTGGCGTCGTCGACGTCGACGCTGACTCGCGCTGCCGTGAGCGGTGGGAGAGGTGCGCCGCGGCCATCAGCCGCATCGCGATGCTGTCCGCCTCGGGTTTCTTCTCCTTGTGTCGCCGGAACTCGTCGAAGGCGACTTGGATAAGTGCGTCGAAGGTGCGGATGCCGAGTGGGATGGGGCTGCGCGGCTCCGTGATGGCCATTGCCAGCACGTCGAAGCCGTCGCTCTTCTTAAAAAACTTCGCGCAGCTCTTCAGCGGCAGCAGCAGCGACAGCAGCCCGATGGCCAGCACGCGGATCGCCTCACTGGAATGGTTCTCACCGTTGACCAGGAGCAATAGGAAGGCGTACCCGCGGCCCTTGCAGCACTCCTGGATCATCTCACACATCGCCACATCCTCCTGCGCAATGTCGAACAGCATGCGCAACACGCGCACCTTCGCGGTGTCGGCCGTGGGGCTGGTGGAGCTCGGGGCAAAGAGAAACAAAAAGACCTGCCGCAGCTCCGCCTCACCGCGGCACAGTTTCTCTATCAGAATGACAACGGACTTGATACACTCCTTCGGCAGATGCAGCGTTAGGCTCAGGATGCTCT
Organism: Crithidia acanthocephali; assembly: GCA_000482105.1. NCBI lineage: Eukaryota > Euglenozoa > Kinetoplastea > Trypanosomatida > Trypanosomatidae > Crithidia > Crithidia acanthocephali. The sequence goes on along the minus strand of AUXI01000027.1, from coordinate 58,797 downwards.
GGAAACGCTTCGGGTCCTCCTGGAACTGTTTCAGGTTCTCCCGCACGAGGAGGCAGTCGCTGAGCTCGCGCAGGATGATGTTTGTCGAGTTCGCCTCCTGCGTGCTGATGCTCGGCGGCGGCGGCGGCGACGGCGACACGGACAGCGCCGTCGGCGGTGGGGGGGACACGGGAGACGACGGCGTGTCGGCCCCATCGCTTGCACGGGTGCTCTGGTCGAACAGCTGCTTGTTGCGCGCGCTCGTCTGCACGACGCAGCTCAGCAGAATGTCGAAGACGCACTGCGTAGATGCGTGCTGGCGCAGCGCTCGCCCGCCGCCGCGCACGGTGACGGACTGCAGCAGCAGCGACGCGAACTCGGGGAACGCCGTCTTCCACGAGAGCACCTCGCTGCGCAGTCGTTCCAGGTAGTTCTTGCGCACCAGCGACGTCAGGTCGTCGTTGCTCGCCAGCTGCATCGCGGTGGAAAGGAGGCTCATGCACAGCTTTGCCACGTTCATGAAGGTTGAGGTGCTCTGTATCGTTGCGGTCTCACGCGCCTTCAGCACGCCCAACACCCACTCCAGCACTCGCTTCGGGATGATGATCTCCTCAATGTTGGTGGGGGTGTAGAGCTCGACGTGGTGCCAGCTAAACTTGGCCGAGCGCTTCGCCAGCACCTCGTGCTGCTGCAGTGTTGACGAGGCAGACGCCGACTGGCCTTCACTGCCACTCTCCTCCTGGTCAAAGTACGGGGCAAGGACGGCGGCACAGTCCCGCGTCGGCTCGTAGAGGGTCGGGCCAGCTGCGCACAGCCGGGCAACGTCCTTCTCCGACAGCGCCGGCGAGATGTTCATGCCGCTCGTGGAGCCGAAGAAGCTGGGCAGCTGCGGTGCGCCGCCCATCGTGAAGGTTAGCGAATGCTTCTCCTTTGGGTAGGGCACGTCGTGCACGCTCTCGAGGCGGCGGCCGTTGATGTACACGTTCACGGCTACGCCGTGCGTCACTGCGACGTGCGTCCACTGCGAGGCGGCAAAGGTGCCATCGCTCATCACCAGCTCCAGCGGGTCGCCGCCCGCCTTGTTCACCCGCACCGCGAGAGAGCAGAGTCGGCCGTCGGCGACGATGAGCAGGCTGACACGCGTGTCGCTTTGGTCCATGAAGGAGTAGAGGCAGCTGCCGCCGGCCCACACACACGTGGGGAAGATCCAGGCGGAGAAGGTGTAGCCGCTGCCGCGGGGAAAGATCTCCTTCAGCCGCCACGTCACGTAGCCGTCACCGGGGAAGAACAGAAGCGGGCGTGGGATAAAGGCTTTGCACAGCCCGTACAGCACGTTCTCCACCACATCCACATCCGTCTGCGAGGACGCCACCGTGTACATGTCTTTAATCCCACTGCGCAGCATCTCCACCGCGTCCTTGGCAAACGTGGTCGAGGTGAGCGTGTCGAGGAAGCAGAAGGTGAGCTGCGTGGTGTTGACGTTCAGCGTGTTGGGCGGCGTCAGCCGCATCGTCACCTGTGTCGGCGCAACAGCTGGCGCAGCGGTAAAGGAGGACGGGGAGACTGCTTCCGCCTCTGGCTGCGTGGAGCTGGCGTGCGGTGGCGGCGGTGGTGATGCCTCCGTGAGCGCACCTGCTGCGGACGCGTCTGCCGCGCCGCAGGACCACAGCGTCACCTCCTCCGACGACGGAAAGACGCTCGGCTGGTTGCAGTTGATGAGGGCGATGAGGGTGCGCAGCATCTTGTGCTCCGACAGCAGCACCGCGTTGCGCGGGTTCGCCACGCAGAGGAGCGTCAGCGTGCAGATGGTCCAGCGGTAGAGGGTCTCGGCGGAGGCGTAGCGGGTGTTCAGCTGCAGCATGACCGCCTTCAGCACGTCCGCGCCGTCCGCCGTGATGGTGCAGGGGTAAAGGGCGGAGGCGAGCTGCCACACGGAGGAGGACCCATTCGACAGGTAACCCTCCCAGTCCGCCGGGATCGGGTCGTACTGGTAGCTGAAACCGCCACCGCCTCCCAAGGCGGAGGAGGAGGAGGAGGAGGTGGTGGAGGTGGCGCTACCGGAGCCACGCTGCGCGACCCGGCGGGTCGACGAAGCCGCCACGCTGGACGCCGCGGCACCGGTGCCTCCACTCGCACTGCCGTCAAAGGCGCCCATCATGACGATGGCGCGCTGATTCGTGAAGCTGTCCTCGGTGCACAGCTCCATCAGCCCTTCTAGCAGCTCTGAGCGCCAGTACTCAATGGGCTCGAGTGTCGCGGTGACGACAGGCGTGCGGGAGGGGCCGGCGGTGAGCTGCAGCGTCGTTTGGATCTGTGGCAGCTGCGACGCCAGACGAGCCCACAGCTGCGCGTACTCGGCGCCGTACGTCTGCAAGAAGAACGCCTTCAGCTCCGGCTGGCCGCGGAAAATGCCGCCGACCACCGCAAGGAAAACCACCGAGCCGACGAGGTGCAGGTTGTGGTGGAGGGTGGTGTCGGCACTGGAGGTGCCTTCCCTCGCTGCCGCAGCAGACAGAGGCGTGGCGGTCTCCGCTGCGGTGCCGATGGGCGGCAGCGGTGACGGTGCCTGTGGGAGTTGCGCGGGGGCCGCCACCGTCGGCGAAGAAGGCGTGGTCTGCACCGCCGCTGGAAACGTCGTCGTGGCCGCCGCCGCCGCCGCGCCGGCTGCTCCGGCTGCAGGCACCGTCATGGGCGATACAACGCCGCTCACGTGTGGGGGCGTGCCATCGGACTGCTGCTGCGACGGCAGCGGCGCACACGCCGCGCGAAAGAGAGCATCGATGAGCGTCCGGCAATACGCCGTGCTGCGCTCGTCCAGCAGCTCCTTGCCGCCCGCCGCGTTGCTGATGTGGAATTGGTGGAGCACCTCAACGAGCAGGGAGGCGAGCAGCACGCGCAGCACGCGCTCCGTGTAGCCCTGCGGAGAGCCGCGCAGGGTGTCGCGGCCAGCGCGGAGGCAGTCACGCAACAACTCGCGCTGCGCGGAGCACACGCCGACGACGACCAAGGCGCAGCAGTCGCGCATCTTCTGGCTGAGACTGGGCGTGCCGTAGTAGCGCACCAACGCGTGCACCAGCTTTGCGGCGTGGTAGGCCGCGCCAGCCTCCTTTGCGTTTACGCTGAACATGAGCACCCGGGCCACCTCGAGGTTCGCCATCAGCGCGGACTCGCTCAGCGGCTTCCACGTGTCCGTCTTCGCCTTCTCAGGGGACGCCGGGGAGGAGGAGGGGACGGGGGCAGTAGTGGCTGCGCTGCTTGCGTTGGTGGTCGCCGTGGCCGTCAAGACAGGCGCGGCAGGTGGAGATGCAGCAGGCGGAGTAGGTGAGGCTGACTTCTCTGCGCCTTCCTTTGACGCTGTGTTCAGGCCAGCAGCCGCGGCGACCTCTGCGATGCTCGTCTGCATTTCCAGCTCTCGCACCAGGTCTTTCACCCACGCCTCCAGCGTCTGCGTGTCGACCTTGGCGTTGGTCTTGCACGCTGCCACCACCACCTGCGAGGAGGAGGAGAGGGCGTCGCGAGAATTCCAGCCGTCGGAGCTGCTCACCATGCGCCGCAGCGCGCCAGCCGCCTGCTGGGCGAAGTCCGCAAAGCTCTCCTTGGAAAGTAAGCGCCGCATCCTTGTGTTGCAACTAGTGTGTGTATCGAGTACGTTTCGGCTCTGTGTGTTTTTCTTCCCTTTCTAGGCGTTAGTTAACAGCCCTACTTGAATTCGTGCTCCACAACCCTAAAGAAGAAAGAAATAATGTGGAGAGAAACACAGAAAACCTTTCTTTTAGTGATGGGAAGAGTGGTGCGTTGCAAAAAAAAAGGCAACAGAAACGAAACCAAAGCAAAGTGTTCAGAGATAGACCAACGGGTAAAAATTCAGAAAAAATAATTCGCAATTAAAAAAATGATAGGTAACACACATGGAAAAAGAAAATGCAAAAAGAGAAACCGGAGTTTAAAGAGTTATCAAGCAAGTAAGAGTTCTAGAAGTAAAACACAACTTGTCCTAAGCAAACAAAAAACAACACGTGAAAGCCTGTCAAAGGCAGAGGAGGACAACAGTGCAGAATGAACAAAGCTCGTTAAACCAGTGATTTGAGAGAAAACAAACAGCTTATGCTTCTCAGGTGGCACGCAGAAAGGCTTTTTTTTTCTTTAAATCCACCAACTACTTGAACAGCGGGGTGAAGGTGAGTCAAAAGTTCTCTAGAACCTTTTTTTTCTTTTGCCTCGATATTAAAAAAGAAAACACGGATTTACAACCAGCGCAAGAAAACACAACGCAGGTATAATTTTTTTTTTTTTCGTGTGTGTGAATGTGAGAGACTTGAGACTTTGTTCCTGTTTATTTAATGGCAAAGCACAAAAGACGATAGAATGTGGGACGAAGAGAGAAAGACAGAGAGAGGGAGAGAGGAGAGTGGAGCGCTTAGCATACCTGGCACGGATCCGCTTCCACACCACACCTTTCTTCACACTTTCTTCCAACACTGCTTCAATAGAAAACGCTTCCTAAGCAATCATTGAATCCTCGAAAGAATATCCCGCTATACCAATAAACTGTGCAATTCAGATAAACTGGGATGCCGGCTGACCCAAAACGGAAGTATCTTGCTACAAGCAGGGTACAGCGCACGACGCGGCATACAAAGCACCGCTAAAAAAACCACAACAGCACCGAAAGAGCACTGTAGTGTTTCTTTTACGTTTTCGAGTTCAGATGTGTTTGACTCGTTTTTTTGTTGTGATAACTGATGTTGCGTAGGGTACAATTGAGGAGTAATCCACAGCGTTGGGTTGTGCGAGCACTCACAAGCACTCACAAGCACTCACACACAGACACGCCCGTTGCGAGAAAACAAAGAATGAAAGGTACAAGAAAAAAATAAAAACGTTGGTCGAAGTAGCTGTACAGTTTGATAAACTAAAAGTAGGAAAAAGGAAAAAGAAAGAAATAACAATCAAGATAGCAAATGCAGCTCTCTTGTTGAGTCAATAAAAAGACAGAGAAGCACATGAAACTATAATTCAGAAAGCAAAGGAAGAGCGCTGTTGAGAAAGGTAAGTAGGTACAATATCTTTTTTTTTGAGAAAGTAAATAAGAATATAGAATACGGATGATGACAAGCAGGCATCACAGCATTCTAAAGCAGCAAGAAAAAAGGAAAAAAAAAGACTATGAGAGCGAAGAGGAACAGCTTCGAGTTCTCTTTTCTTGCATGGGAAATGCCACATAGTGCCTAAAACATGGTGCAGCACTTCGTCTTCGTTTCCTTCGTTCTGGGCGGGTTGCGAGGGGCGGTTGGGGTTGCCGCCTCGGGTGACGAGTGCGGCGACTCCGCCGGCTGCTGTTGCTGCGGCTGCGTTTCATCAGCTTCACGCGTCGGCCGCACCACGGTGGTGGTGGCCCCCTCCACCTTCGAATAGTAGTTCGTCGCCTCCTCCTCATCTTCCTGCACGGCAGGCTGCTGCTGCGGCTGCGGCGGCGGTGTAACCATCGGATCGTCTCCCTCGCCCTCCTTTCCCTTCCGCCGTTCCTCGTCCACTGCCGCCGCAGTTGGCTTTGCCTCTTGACGTGGCTCGTTTGCGGCTGTGGTGGCCGACGCACCGGCAGCAGCACCAGCCGCGGTGTTGTTCACTGCCGGCGCTGCCCCTGACAAGGACGGTTTCAGCGGCAGCGGCGAGGCCGGTCCTCGCGGTGGGGGCGATGACGCGCCACCGGATACTCCGTGTGGCCGCCGCACCGGCGTGTGCGCCGACGTCTCGCTCCTCTGCCGTTGCTGCTGCTGCTGGAGCCGCGTCGCCGTCGCGGTGACCGACAGCGGCCCGTCCACGTCCACCGTGAGAGCCGACTGCGTGCGATCGAAGGTGTCGGCGCGGTGGTAGAGACTGCCGTACTTCTGGTAGGCGACCTCGCCGTTGGAGCCGATGTCGGTGCGCTTGAAGGAGCGATCGCGCTCCGCCGTGGGCGACGTCGACGGCTGCTGCTGCTGCTGTGGCGGCTTCGGGGTGGGCTCCTCCGGCGCCGCCCGCTCACGACTGGTGCGACCTGCGCCGGCGGCGAAGCGACGCACCCGCCGCCGCGGTGGTGACTGCGCAGCAGCGGCCGTAGCTGTCGTAGTAGCGGTGGTGGTGGCTGCTGCGGCTGCTGTTGCCGCTCCTCTCCTCTCCACGGAGGGACGCAGCGGCTTTTTTGCGTCCGGCTGCGTCGCGGCCTCTTCTGCCGCCGGCACCGGCGAGTTCGAGTGTGTGGTGTGTCGGTGGCTGTGATGGTGGCGGTGATGGCGACGCTCCGGCTGCGGCTGCGGCTGCAGCGCCTCCGCGGCGGCGTCGTGGCGGCTGCGCGAGCGCGAGTCGCGCGACTGCGAGCGCTGCTGCTGACACTGCTCAATCAACAGCAGCGCGAGGTCCTTCAGCTCCACGTAGCCGCACATCGTCGGATCCAGCAGCTCCATGATCGCGTCGATCTCGCCATCGGCGATGTCAGCCGAGCCATTTGTGAGAATGAGAAAGAGCTCGCGGCGGCTGATGAGACCGCCGCCGCGGGTGTCGAGGTCGTCGACTAGCTTGTAGATGCCGGAGCGACCGAGACGACTGGTGTGGGCCACGTCCTCGCAGAACTGGAGAAAGGCAGCGAACGTAATTTCACCAGCGGAGGCGGTCGGCACCGCTTTGATGAATTGGTGAATGGCAGAGGTGGTGGGGTAGAAACCAACCTCGCGCGTGGCGACAGCGAGGAAGTACGCAGGGATGTACGGCTCCGTCGCTGCCCCGCCGCCGCTCCTGCTCCTGTTGCTGCTGCTGCTGCTGCCCGGGGTGACGGCGAAGAGGTGAAAGACGGTGTACACTCGTTCTACATCAACCGGTGCCATCGCTCAAAGACACAAACCTCTCTTGAGGTGGTTGTCAGACTACGTTGTGGAGAAGCTAAGAAAAGTGATTGCGACATAGTCGCGCATGTATACGTGTGTGCGTGTGTGTATTCAAGAAGAGTTTGTAGAAGATACAAGCGATCATAGCGAGATGTCAAACAAGACGCACATTTACGTGCGGACGGAGAAGAAGAGTACAGCAACACAGACGTTGCGTCGTTACTAGGATAATCTGTAAGAAGACTGCACCGCCAAGTCTCGCTAGCGTTTGGCCGCCTTACTGCACCATGGCACAAACCAACGTTTTTTTTTTTTTTAGGGGGGAAGCTTGAAAAAGAGATAGCTGAATAGAGTGTTGATCCGTTGGTCTTCGCCTTTTCACGAAGTGAAGTGAAACACAAACAAACAAACAACAACAACAAAAAAAAAACAGCTGATCTCTGCGACTCCACATCGAACTTTTTATGCGGTTGCGCCGTTGGTGACGCTGGCTGCCTTCTTCAGCGCGTCCAGACGCCGCTGCATGGCTGCCATGTTCGCGTGCAAGAGGCGCGTGTCTTCCGTCAACTGCGCGGATAAACTGCTGGCGTCGCGCTGCAAACTCTCCAGCTCACGCGTGGCCGCTGGCGCGGTGAGGACCGCAACGTCGCGCAGACACGCCGCACGCGCACCAGCCGCCTCCAGCATCGGCGCCACTGCATCGATGACACACTGCGAGTCCAGGAAATCGTTCAGCAAATCCCGACTCTGCTGTATCTGCGATAGGAAAGGCGTCAGGTCCTCCTGTGCAAGGCCAACCGGCACGCCGCGTCGGCGCAGCTCCGCGCTCAGGAAGTCGTGGATGCGATAAGAGTACTCCTTCTCCCATATCGCCGCCGCAGCGCGCCGCTGCAGCTGGGCAACCACCGCTGGATCCTCCAAGCAACGCATGACGTGTGCCCACTGCAAATCCGCAGCAAGCGTTCCCGCATCCTTGGTCTCATAAGCGTCACCAAGCTGCTCTTCCAGCCGCCTACACGCGTCTTGAACACTGCGCAGAGTTCTCTGCGCGTAATCAGAGCCAGACGCAGCGGTAGCGGAAGAGGTCAGCGGCGATCCGGCGGCAGTGGAGCTGTATTGCGTTACGGGTGGGAGAAAGGCAGCTTTCACAGCCACTGAGGAGGACGGACGACTGCAGTTGACGCCTGCTGTTGCTGTTGTTGCAGCAAAATCAATCGTTTGCTGCTCTACTGTTCTTGAAGAGCTTGCTGCGGTTGTGGATGATGGTGGTGACGGTCCGTCACTGACCGCGATGGCGGGACACAGCTGTGGTGTATCGCGCAATGCGAGTCTCAGCTGCAATAGCGCCTCCGCCGCGTTCCACTGAACCGACCCCGCGTCTCGCCCTGGGTGGCTTTGAAATCGTTCCGCGTAAACCGGCGCAGGTGCCACTGTGCTGCGTGGCGCTGACTGCGGCGAAGCAGACGCCTCGCCGACCATTGCGCAAGGTCCGAACACTTCCTCCGGCCGAGCGACCAGCGTTGGCCGCACTCCAGGCTCCAGTACCACGCGCTGCATGCTGGTGACTATGATGGTGACAATCTAAACTCGCTTGCGTGAGCGGGTATGGTGTCTAGAACTCTACTCGAATGCTTTTGATGCATGACAAAAGAGAGCAGAGAGAGAAAGGTGAAGAGTTGGCGAAGCCTTCGTCACGCGTTGTCGTGCCTTGCCAAAGCAAGAACTTCATTCAACACGGCTGTAGTGTGAATGACAGTCTTTCACAAGTGGATGAAAGAAGGTGTGAGGGCTTAACATATAAAAATGCAAAGGGTGCTTTCACCGTCTCGGTCCATACACACATATATATATCTCACGCTGACAATTAGGCATCCAAAAACAGCTGCAATAAAAGAGTTTTCTCTTTTCTTTTTTATGCTCTCATAAAAGAACAATGTATCAACAATCATTTACACTGTATTGTAGAAAAAAAAAAGAAGCACAGAATCAATCGGCCTTTCTCTGCCATGTATGTGTGTGCGCTCTGCTGTACTCCCGCCCAACGTGCTATGGCTGTGGCTACCAAAAGCGAAGCTGCGAGAGGAGTTTCACCGCGCAAGAGGCAATATCTAGTGAAAATCAACAAAGCAAAAACTCCTTTCACGTAATTTAGGTTTTTTTCTATTGTAGAATCTAATTGAAGCAAGAGATCCGAGAAAAGGAAGAAAAAGAAGAAAGCAGAGTACACTGCGCAGCAGCGTTCACAAAGGTGTCGTGAATTCGGTCAGTTGCTACGTGAGAAGCTGCTTGTGCCGCTGCAGCTCCTGATCGCGCACACTCACCGCCTCCTGTAATGCCAGCAACTGCTCCGCTTGATATTGGATCGTGTTCTCTTTCCTCGTCATGGCAACCAGCACGCGCTCGTTGATCTGGCTCAGCTCCGCGTGGTGCCGCTGCTCCATCGATTTCTTCTCCATCTCGTACTCGGCCTTGAGTCGGCTGAGCTCCTGTTCCTGCGAGCTCTGCCGCTGTTGCAGCTCCCACACCTCCGTCACGTGCTGCGTTTCGAACTCGTGCAGCTTCTTCTGCCACTCCTGATCTAGGATGCTCATCCGCTGCGCATACTCGGCGCGGACGCGGTTCTCAATCGCGTCGAGGTGCTGCTGTGACAGCTTCGCGACATCTTGAATGCGCGCCAGCTCATCAGACTTGCTCTTGCTCGTCTCCAGCGCGGTCGTCAGCTGCGCCTTCACCAGGTCTAGCTCCACCTGCAGGCGCTCCTTTTCACGCGTGAGTTGCGCGTACCGCTCGCGCAGCATGCCGTCGCTGCCCCGCGTCGACTCGAGTGCACGCAGGTGCTCCGCCTCGAGTCGCTGCACCACTTTTTGAATTGCGGCGTCGCGCTCGTTCTCGCAGCGCTGCCGCAGCTCCTCCTCCTTGCTGCGCAGGTACGCGCGGTTCTCTTCCTGTGCGTCGCGCTCGCGTGCCGTGCAGTCGAGCAGCATCTTTTCCTTCAGCGCCGACATCCGCTCGTTCGCGGTCGCCGTCACACGCTGCACTTCCCGCGCGACCGCCTCGTGGAAAGACGCCTGCTCGGTCGTCTGTGCCTGCTGCAACCGCAGCACCTCCTTCCCAAGGCGGTCCACCTCCAGCTGCAAGGTACGCTTGGCGTCGTCGTGGTGGTGCTCGAGCTGCTCCCGCTTCTGCCGCTCACCGCGCCGCTCCTCCTCCAGTTGGCGCTGCAGGCGATCGCTCTCGTCGCGCAGGCGCTCCCGCACCGCGTCTTGCTCCCGCGCCAGCGTCTCGGCCGCCTCTCGCGCCAATTTCGACTTGAGGGCCTCGACCGAGGCGTCCTTCGCCGCGATGACCTCGTCGCGCTGGCGCAGCTCGTTCTCGTACTCCTCGCGCAGCCGCGCCTTCTCGGCTTTGTGGCGGTTCAGCAGCAGCACGATGTCCGGCTCGAGAGACTGCAGCGTGGACTCCTTAATGCGCTTCGCCTCTGCCAGGCGCCACTTCTCACGGTTTGCCTTCTCCTGCGCTGCCCACTTCGTGCGGAGGGACGAAATGGCAGCTGCGTTCGCGGCCTCGGCCCGCCGCAGCTCCTCTGCCCGCCGCGCCGTCTCCTCGCGCAGCTGCGCCGTCAGCGCATCGACCTGCCGCGTCAGACCATCCTTCACCTTCTCCGCCTTCTCGGCCTCCGCCGTCGCGCGGCGCCGCTCCTTCGCGAGTGCCTTCTGCGCCTCCTCCACCTCCGCCTGCACCGCCGCACGCATCTCCGCCTTGCGGTGCTGCTCCTCGCCGCGCCAGCGCTGCAACTGCGAGCGCAGTTCCTCGTTGTCGCGTTGCAGCTGCGCCGCCTCGAACTGCATTCCCTCGATGCGTTTCTTGATACCGAGGTAGGTGTTCTGGGCGGACTCGGCCCCGCCGCCGGTGATCCAGGCCAACGCCGGTGCTGGCATGATGGTAGACCCATTCACGGAGGATGGCAAGGCGACGGGAAAGGCCGCACCGTCAGTACCCGCGGTGGTGGTCGCAACGTCCTCTACTCTTCTGCGCTGCCAGCCTTCGGGCAGCGGTGCGATGGAGGACGAAGACGACGGCGAGCAACCGGTGACGTGTTGCAGAGCTGAGGAGGTGAGAGGAATCGCGCTGCCGGTGCTACCGGTAATGTTGGTGACATCGCGAAAGCTGTGCACGCCTTTCTCGCAGCTGGTCGGTGCGGCTGCGTTGTCGAGGTAGGAGAGGATGTTCGCTACTTTCGCCTCGTTCATCTCACGAAGGTCAGAGCAGCAGCTGGCGGACGTGCCTTCCGCCGGTGGACGCGGACTGCTGTACAGCATCTGATCTCCTCCCTGTTGTGTTGTTGTTGTTGCTGCTGCTGTGTGTCTGTGCGTGTTATTTTCTTCTTTCCGAGCACTAGGGCAAACTATACGGAGACGAAAAGAAAGCAGCGATCTATTCAAAAATAATATGAATCTATGGGGTGTTCGTGTGTGCGTGTGTATGGCTGTAAAGAAAAAAAAAACGATCTATGGAAGACAGTTATTTGTCTGCCCTCTCTACAGGTGTGCTGTTTTGGCCTGCAATAGTGAGTATGTAAGAAAAATGTGCGTGTCTTCGCGTGTGTGTGTGTGTGTGTGTGTGTGTGCTACAAGTGGATCGACCTTTCTGCGGTTGCTCTATAAAGAAGGGCGCAAAGGAAAGGCAAATAACAAGAGGAGTAGAAGTGAGAGCACACCAGTACCAACAATACGAAAAAGAAATAAAGTGAAGACCTTTTGCATGGTATAATCTAGAGCTTTTCACCCAACGACTACGCTATTGCTGGGTTATTTTATTTTTTTTCAGGCCGCAAAGTCTGAAGAACGACCGCAGCGCCGATAAATGGGAGTAGGAGACTGAAACGAAAGAAAAAGCACGCACTCTTAGAATAATGGAAACCATAATAAAAAAAAAGGAGGTTGCCATCATAGCGAAACAACACCACCGCTTCCCCGCCGTAGGTCAGCGAGGTTACCGAGCAGCCGCAGCGTTGGTCGGCCGTGCGGGCAGTTCCACGGCTGATCCAACTCCCCTAGTCGCTCCACGATTTGCTTCATCTTTTTCATCGTGAGCGCTGTTCCGATCATGATGCTGCTGCGGCACGCCTTGGTGGCCATGGAGTGCCACACCGCCCGCAGCGGCCGTGTGATGGTGTTGTACTGCACCAGCTGCTGAATGAGCTCCATCACATCGGACGCATTCACCACGTCGTACGGCAGCACGGGCAGAGAACACACGAGCAGCTTCGTGTCGTCGCCGCCACGCTGCACTTTGAAGCCGTGGTGCTGTAGGGCCTCTCGATGCTCCACGGCGAGGTTCACCTCGTGTGCGTCCATCGCCACCGCCACCGGGATGACCAGCGGCTGCGGCGTGGCGGTGTAGTCGCGCATCAGGCGCTCGTAGTTCGCCTTCTCGTCCGAGGCGTGCTGGTCCACCACGAAGACGTCGCCGTTCTGCAAGGCGGTGATGATGAAGCCGTGGTTGAACTGACCGATCACCCGCATCTCCTTGAAGGAGTTCTTGCTGAAGTACTGCGTCAGGTCGGAGTCGGTCTGGGCACCGAGCGTGCGTGCACCGGCCTTTAGGGAACGTCCGCGCTTCGCAGGAGAGCCAGAGGAACGTGAGCAGAGCTCGTCACCCTCCTCGGAGGGAAAGAGATCCACCTTGGCGAGTTCGGCGAGTTCAGGGAAGGTGCAGTGGTGGCAGGCCCCGACGCAGCGTGGACGGCAGCCTTCGTCCGACAGCCGCGTCACCTCTACTTCATCTGCAGCGGCGGCAGAAGAAGAAGACAACGACGCGGTAGCTTTTTGCGCCGCTGCGTCGGTCCCTTCTGGATGACTTCCTTCACCGTTTTCATCATCACTCACGTCACAACCGCTGCCCGCGCGGGTGGGCGAGAGAGAGGACGACGACGACGAAGAAGACAAAGCCGGAAGCAGCTCCGCGCTCGACGTGTGTGCATCGCACGCACCGCCATCCGCCTCCTCTGCCCCATCACTATACAGGAAGCTCCCCAGCTTTGGCAGGTCCATCCCCGGCGCCGTCACTCCCGCATTCGATGCGGTGTGGTTCTGCGCGTCCACGCCGTCCTCCGTCGTTGCCTCCTCCGCCTTGGGTCGCTTAAACGTAAACTGTGTAAACGACGTAGCGGACACCGGGGTGCGCGTCAGCTTTGTCAACTCCGTCGCCCGCAAATCGGCCGCCTTCCTCTGCGCGATGCGCTGATCTCGATTCAGCTCGATCGACTGCGAGGCGAGGCTGAACTCCTGCAATGCGCAGTGGTACACCTCCTCGGCGAGTCGCTCCTCCTGCGCAAGCAGCACCTTCCGCTTATCCGGTGTCAGGTTCACGTCATACTGCAGCGACGCGTTGGTTTTGATCTGCAGGAAGAAGCCGACCTGCAGCCGCTGAGACGCGTTCGGCAGGCACTGTGCGAAGGCGTCGTTGATCGCCTTTGCCAACCGGGGCAGATCCACCAACCGCCCGTCCAGCGCAAAGACTTGATGGTCGCTACTCAGCCGACCACCACCATCCACCTTCGAGGCGAACCCACGCATCTCGCCAAAGGAGAAAGGCCAGCGCACGCGCTGCATGTGCGAAACGCACAGCCCACCGTAGGCCTCCGTCACGCTGCGGCTCGCATCGCCAGACCCCGTCAACGACACGAGCGTGTTGACGGCCGACGTGGCGCTCTCCTGGTGCGTCATGAGCAGCCGAATGCTCGGGTGCGAGACGGCGTACTGCTTCACCGTGTTCGTTGCTTTGCTCAGCTGACGTCGGCAGTTTTTCTTGTACTCACGATGGCGCACCGGGAGGTGCTCAAAGAGGCGCCGCGCCGTCACGGTGGTGCCGCAGTCGTCGCGCAGCCGCGACACCTCCAGGCTGGATTGGTGCGCTGCGCGGTCGTAGGCGATGCGAACTGTATACGGCGCGGTTGAGGTGGTGTGGGTATCCACCGTCAAGTCGCTGACCTGCGCTAAGGAGTGCAGAGCTTCGCCGCGGAAGCCGAGTGATGGATCGCGCGCCGCCGCGTCGTCATCGTCCGCGTTGTTGCCGTTCATGCTGCCGCTGCTACCGTGTTGTTGTTGAGACAAGGACAGTAGAGCCGAGGACTGTGAAAGGGAGCCGGTCACGCCGTCGCGCTCCTCTGCGGCGTCGTTGTGCTTCGCCGAGGCTCGGCTAGACAACAGTGGGGTGCCCGCCCCTTCACGCAGCTTCCCCGTTGCAGTGTCCACTACGGGACCGACGGGAATGCCAAGTCCATCGTCCTCCACCGTGATCTCGTCGAGGCCGTAGTTTATAAGACGAATCTTCACTGTGTGCGCCTCGGCGTCGAGCGCGTTTTCGAGTAATTCTTTGATGACACTGGTGAGGTCAGTGATGACCTGACCGGCAGATATCCGGCGCGCACTGGCGCCATCGAGCCGCGTGATCATGAAATAGGAATGATATTGTTTTTTTTTTGTTGTTTGTGTTTGTATAGCACCCAGTCAAGGGCTTCTTTGCTCTTGATGCAAGGTCGCTCACCGAGCCGTCAATCACAAAGTGTTGATGTATTCTATGGGGAGCTCTTTAAAGATAACAAAAGAATAGGAGTCTTTTTTTTTTTTTGAGTATCTATGTTGACGATTGGAATGCAAGCTAAATCTTGGATGCTGGTGTTTTTCTTCGATGTTGTTTGAAGGAGCGAAGGATAGCGAATGAGTGACTGCTTCAGGTAGAAATGCAGATAGATGGCGTTTGAAGCCTCCGTCCTTTCCTTGAGTAGCAATTCGCAGGAGCAAGTGTGGAAAAGAGAGAATACCAAGACACACACAAAAAAAGGAAAGAAACGTGTTGGGAATGTACGGTATGAGCAAGAAAGAGTTGCACGTTCTCTAGCAGCTTCAAAAGGCACTTTTCGCGTTGAAGCAGGGAAATGGAAAGAGAGCTTCTCTCCTGTAGCAAAGAAGCACACACACACACAAGCACACACAGACACACGTTCCTTACGCTTGCGAGTTCGCAATGCTCCGAATGTAGAGTGCATGGGTTCCTCTCTGCTGTCTGCTGCTTGCATTCTCATGCCCTCACAGCTTCTTTCTTCCCGCTCTCCCGAAAGGGTGCCGGATGAGAAACGCTGCGTTGCCACACTCAACAGCTTGGCAGAGTTCGTTAAAGAACCTCTTGTTTTTCTTTTTTGTTTGTTTGTTTGTTTTGTTCAGGTGGTTGGAAACGAAAAAGAAAAGAAGCTTTTCAAAGCATGTGTTTCTGACGAGGGAGAGATCGCGCACAAACGCACACAGACAAGCAGAGAACGAGAAGATGCAAGGAAAAAAACGAAGAAGTGGTAGAGTTGCCTCACGCTTCTTAGTCCATCTGCTGCATCGCCTTGTCCGCGGCGGAGATCTTGCCCTTGCCCTTGTCGCTCTTGGTCGAGCGGTCCTTGCGCTCCAGGATGGCCTTGCGGTGGTGGGACAGCTTCAGCTTGGTGATCTCGACGTTGGAGGGGTGGATGCCGACGGCCACCGTGGAGCCGTTCGCCTTCTCGCGGTTGACCTTGTCGATGTGGATGACCCACTTCAGACGGTAGCACGCCGTCACCTTCCCCTCGCGGCCCTTGAAGGTGCCGCGCTTCACGATCACCTCGTCATCCTTGCGCACCGGCATCGCGCGGACGTTGTACTTGGCACGCAGCTCCTTCGAGAGCGGCGCGCTCATCAGCACGCGGCGCACGTGGCTCGGCGCCTGGAAGTGCGCACGGCGGGCCTTGCGGCGGGAACCACACTTAATGCTGACCATTTTCGTAAGGGAAGAAACACTGGAAGGAGTTCGCAGAGACGGATATGAAAGAGAGAGAGAATGGTTGGGCAGCGGGAATGTGGGGAGGAAAGAAAGGAGGAAACGAGCGCGCACAGTACGCGATCAGCAACGCAGTTTTGGTGTGTTGTGATGTTGACAGCACCAGCACAGGAAAGTGCGCAACGCAGGTCCAATAGAACAGAAAAAGAAAAAGAAGAAACGAGAGGAGATGAAAGAGTGAAAAGTAGGTAGGCATAGAGGATTTGCCTTTGACGGGTGAAAGGCGTGAACCGTGGTTGCGTCGAGTGGTCGGTTCGCTGCAGCGGAGCAGCGGCACTACCACGACAAGCAAGAATGCTATGGAATGGAGCCCGTTTCGTCTACAGTTGACAGCAGCAATAAAAGAATAATACGTTGGGTATGTACAGAACTACATTTAAGCTCCCGTTCTTTCGACTAAGCATATCTCAGAGCAGTCGCTTTAGACGCGCCTCTTCATTTAACTATCACCGCCTTTTCATTTTATTTTTACATTCATCTAGTCTAAGAAAAGAAGCAAACGGAAAAGCGCAACGGGGAAAAAAAGAAGGAAGAAAGAAGAGCTCAAACAAGAAAAAAGGAAAGCGGTCGCATCCACGGCCATCAAGGTTTGGCAAAACAGCAGAAACCGGAGAGAGAGAAAGAGAAAGGTAAAAGAACGCAGTGAAAAAGGCAGCGGGCGTGCATGCCGAAACCAGCCATACACACAAACACAAAAGAGAAAAGATATCGCTTGTGAGTGCAGACTGGAGATGCTAGCCACGCAGCCCCAAAGCAACGCCGTTTCCACCTGCAGAAGAGACATTGCTCCTCTCCTCTCTCACCACATCTATATTCGAAACGGTGCACCTTGGAAATCTGCGGTGTCGTTTCTGCGGCCGTAGTACCCCTGCCTCGGCTGCTCCTCGATGTCGTCGAAGCGCGAGGACTGCTGCGCGTACCGCGCTGCTGCTGCTGTCGTCGACGGTGGAGGTCTGTAGTATACGTCGCCGCGGCCGCCACGGTCTGGCCGTGCGGGGGTGCTGTACATTCCCGTGCCGGGACTGCCGCCGCCCGTGCCGTCGTCGCTATACGCGCCTGCATTGCGATTCAGCAGGATCGTCTCCCCAATCCCCGCACCGTTCATCTCTGCCGCAAACGCGCGCTCCGTCACGTTGCCGTTGCGCAGATCGACCGCGGCGGCGCCGTCGGTGCCGCTGGCGCCGCCGCGCATGCCCGCCATGCGGTGGTTGTACTCGAGTTCGTCCAAGTCGCGGCGGGCAACGCCGGACAAGGCGGGGTAGTTCGCCCCCAGCCGCGCCGCGGTTGGCAGACGGAACTTGATGACGCGCACCATGAAGAAGAACCAGACCCGCAGCAGGGAGTAGCACAGAGAGATGCAGGTGAGGACGTAGGTGAAGCCCTGGATGGCGGCGGCGAAGCGCAGCTGCCACACAATCATTGTCTCCACCACGAACATCGGAATGTCGCAGAAGATGGCGTTGACGATGACGCCGTACACACGCCGCCGCTTCGCGATCTCCTCCGGCTCAGGAAACCGCCACGCCCACATGTAAAACACGGAGGCGCCTAAAAAGTAGAAGACACAGCACACCACAGTCATGGAGAGGTAGGCGCGCTTCGTGCTCGTTGCGACGGTGGCGTTTTCCTGCCGCACCCAAGCCAGGTAGTTCACCACGCTGAAAAGAGCGTGCAGAAAGTGAATTGCGAAGGTGAAGAGCGTCGCGCAGCGGCAGCCACCGCCGAGGCGCTCGATAATGTGGAAGTCCATCGCAGCGCTGGAGATGCTCTATGATCTAAACGTGTAGAGTGAAAGAGGTGAAGATGAGAGTGGTAGAGACAAGACCTCGGGAGTCAAAAAGAGGAAAAACAAAGGAGGAAAGAAAAAGTCTAAGAGAAAAAAAAGTTGCTTTTATTTAAGCACCTCTACACGAAAAGCAGGCAACACGCGAAGAAAACAAAAAATGGGAGAAGAGGTTTTGCAAACACACACGTCAAGGATGTGTGTAGCTGTGCGCACAAGTACAATGTCTGTGATGACCGTCGCTACTCTCCCGTTCAAGATGACTTGATCGGAAGGGGGAAAAAAAAGTGTCGAAAAGAGTCAAGCAAGGTAGTAGTATGAGTGTGGCGTGTAGTCGTGGAGAAGGAGTGGGAGAAGCAAACGGCAAGATGCAGAAAAAAAAAGGGGGGGTGAGTTGATGGGCTTTCGTGCAGGGAACAATGGCTTTTGGCGCAGCGCTTTTCAACGGACAGAGGTAGAAGTCTGCAGGACGATCTGCAAAGCTTGTTCAACCCACGACTGGCTAAGTTATTTTTTTTTTTTTGGATAAGAGGAGTGAATTGGCGCTCTTTTTTGTTTTGGAGAGTACAGTATTCAAAGCTGCTTTCTCAGATGCGGAATCAGCCGTGGCATCGAAAAAACGGTTGTTCTTTGTTTGTTTCTCCTTCTCTTTTGCTTTTTTTTCTAATGTCTATGACTTACTGACTCTATAAGCAGCGATAGCACAGCGACATCAACAAAGAGTTCAAGAAAAGAAAAAAAAACCTTTTCCCCGCACCACTTAGTATGCTGGCCGCCTTTTATTCTTGATGGCGCGGTTACTTTAAACTTGCCGCACTCGCCTTTGCCTTGGTCGCCAGCAATGACGCGTGCACCTGCTCAAAGGACTCCTCCGCGGCAGCCAAAGGCACCCGCAGCCGCTGCTCCTCCTCTCGCAGCTGCGTGATCTCCATCTGCAGCTTTTCCAGCTCTGCCCCTTGCTGATCAATCACCAATGCGGTGCTCTTGACGTTCTCCGCGACGAGGCCACGGTCCTGCCGAGCCTTGCCTTCGGCATCCTGTGCGGCGAGCAGCAGGCGGCGCAGCTCACTGACCTTTGCCTGCATGAGCCGCACTTCCATCGCGGGACGTGTAGCAGCAGCCGCAGCAGCAGCGCCATTGCGGCTGGTGGACGCGTAGGAGCAGTTTTCTACTCCACCGCCCCTCCCCTCAACAGAGCCGCTGCTTCGCTTACCGGACGTGGACCGGACCTGCTTCCTCTCCGAGTCCTTGTGGCCGCTCTTCAGCATGCGGTTCTCTGGCGCTTGGGAGAGCGCCACACCGTTCAAGTGCGAGAGGCGCGGCACAACGCTGCTCAGGATGGCGACGAGGCTCTGCTGCTGCTGCTGCTTTGCCGCTCCTTCACCTACGCTGCCGCTGGTGCGGCTACTGCTGTCGGTGTTGTAGCTGTTGTCCTTCACGCGCGCACTGGCCGCTGCCGCGCCGTCACCGCACAGGGGATTGCCACGGAGGTCGAGAAAGCGTAGGGAGAGCATTGGACGGAGCGACTGCAGTGTGTCGCTGCTGTCCAAGTCGTTCTGCGCCACGTTCAGCTTCACAAGGTGCAGCAGATGGCTGAATGGTGTGAGGGACGCAATCGCGTTCGCCTCGGCGGCCAGCTGCGTCAGTGAGGCGGGCAAGCCGTGCAGGGCGGACGCCGACAGCTGATTGTGGCTTACGTTCAGCTCCTGCAGCCGCGGCGTGCAGTCCGCCAACTGCGCCAGCTGCCCCAGTCGGTTGTGCGAGAGGTTCAGCTTCACCAACGTCGATGGCAGGGACTGGCCGCGCAGCTGCGCCAGCTCGTTGTGGGACAGGTCCAGCACCGTCAGCCCGCGCAATACTTCACCTCCCGTGAAGAGGTGGAGAGAGTTGTAGGAGAGGTTCAGCTGGCGGATGAAAGGGAGTGCTGCGGCGGTACCGGCAGCGGCAGCGGCAGCGGCGGTGGTGTGTTGAGTGGCCTTCGCCAAACTCTGCCGGGCCTGAGCGGCGTCGAAGGAAAACAGGCCGCGGTTGGAGAGGTTGAGGTCCATCTTCCTTTGCTCCTTCTTGGAAAAGGAATGCGGTGCGTCACTTACACAGCTTGACGCTGTAGAAGCCAGTTCCGTAAAAAGAAAGGTGTCTTTTTTTCCACTAGCTTTGCGTGTGTGTGTGTGTGTTTTCTATGACTATGGTACAAATCTAGATGCTGTAGGGTTAAGAATCGTAGCAGACGCGGTGCATTGGCTGGCCGCACAAACTCCGCGATGAGAGAAAGCTGTTTCGACTGGTTGCTCGACGCAGTTGCAGGTGCGTGCAAACAACAACAGTTGAAGCAAGAAACCAAGGCGAGGGTGCAACGTTGATGATGAAAGAAGAGGCTCAAAACAACGTTCGTAGATGCGCAACACGCGTTTGAAATGCTAACGCAGTTTTTCAGACGCGATGTGCAGGCCAGTAGTGTTTATGAGTTGTAGGCGGTGCTTGACCTTTCGTTCTATTTGTCCGCGCGGACGTCCTTTCACCGCCCTCGCAGCGGCACCGCATCAGGAGAGGGGCAGCTTTTCTTTAAAAGGGACAATGCGTTGACGACACTAAACACCTTTTTGCTCTGCAGCCTGGGCAAGACGAGAGGCACGTCAGAGAAGAGGTGCAACGGTGACAGAGTTGTTTGTTTTGACGCTTTGGGAATTTGACTTAATACTTCTTTTAATTAATCGACAGGAATCGGAAAAGAAAACCGACACGCTTAAGCCACTTAAGCGTCTGTGTGGCTAAGCCTGGTAAATCGGAATTACAGTTATACGTGAAAAGAACAGAACAGAAAAAACGAGACCAGCAACGGAAGCGCACTCAACGAAAGAGCGTTTCGCGAGAGTGGCAGCTCGCACGCACGCACGCACGCACGCAACATACACGGTGTTGCCTCGCGCCCATCGGCAGCGTTAAGACACCAACAGCACCACGATTGAAAAAAAAAAAAATAGAGCAGCAGTAAGACAATTCCCGACCGCAGTGGCCGAGAGAGAGAGAGAGCAATGAATGAAAGAAGCACGCGTTGTCGCTGTCGATCAGCTCGACTTCTTCCACACGTTGATCGCGTTACTGCCCAGGCAGGTGACTAGGGTGGTGGGGGGTAGGTTCGGGCCTGCAAACGACGGGTCTGGCTTGATGGCGCACGACACGCCAAAGTACGAGTCCATCAACATCAGCGCCGACACCCCGCTCGGACTCAGCTGACCGAACCGCACCGTCGACACCTCGTCGGGGCTGAGGGCCATGAGCAGCAGGACCAACATCTGGTGGTGCGCGTCCACGCAGCCGCCCTCGTAGATCTGGTCAAAGAGCAGCCGCGCCGCCCGCTTCCCCACCTCCTCCGGCGACTCCTGCGGCATCGCGACGGATTCCTGCGAGATCACGCACAGCTTGCTCGTCGTCTCGGCCACCAGCACCACCCCATACCCACTCACCCGCTCGTTGCGGTTCGCCTTGCTGTTGTCGACGTCCGTCACCACGTAGACATCGGGCAACAGGTTCAGCAGCTCCCCCTTTGCCGCCGTGGCGGTGCGCTGCGGCAGATCTGCGGCGGTGCGGGAGGCGAAGGCGATGCCACGCACCCGTCGCACCCGCCCCCGCTCCTTCGACGTCGCACTCGTCAGTCGGCGTACGGCCTTCACCTCCAACTCCACCGCCCCACCACCGCCCGGTGCGGCACCACGGCGGATGATGCGCAGGCTGCCCTGCACGCCGAACAGCTGCAGCCAGCGCAGCGTGACGGTGCGGACGGTGTCGACGGAGAGGTCGAGCTCCCCCTGCGTCGCACCGACAAAGGTGATGCGGGAGTCGAACTTTGCAAAGGGCAGCAGCAGCAGCGCCGCCTCGATGATGTAGGTGACGCAGCGCTGCGACGGCACCTCGTGCGAGAAAGAGCCGCCGAGGATCATGCCCGGGGTGAACTGAAGCGTGGTGTTGTGGTCCGTGCACTGGAAAGAGGAGCCGCTC
The DNA here is from genome assembly GCA_000482105.1 of Crithidia acanthocephali. NCBI lineage: Eukaryota > Euglenozoa > Kinetoplastea > Trypanosomatida > Trypanosomatidae > Crithidia > Crithidia acanthocephali. The sequence continues at coordinate 37,317 of AUXI01000027.1, read as the reverse complement.
GTGACGCGGTCGATAAACTTGAGGAAGTTGGCCTCGTGCGGCTGAATGCCCATCGGGTCCTCGTCGGCGCGGATGTGGCTGAGACGGATCGGCCGCTTTGAGAGGATGCTGCACACGACGTGGTGTCGCAGCAGACTGCTACCGTCAAATTGCAGCATTGGTGTGTGCGAGAAGCTGTTTGTTTGAGCTACTAAGCAAGAGGAAGGAAAGAGAGAATGGTGGTGGAGAACAGCGTGTGATCAGAAGTAGCCAACAGTCCGAAAAGGAAAAAAAGAAAAAAATGGCAAGCCCTGCTGCCTGTATCTCCCCCAAAGCTCTCTGGATACAACAGAATTGAGTGTGGGTATTGCTGTAGGCGAGGGTGTGGTGAAAGAGTCAGCGTACGTGTGACTCGAAAGTCTTTTTTTTTTTTGGTGGTTGAAAAGAAGCAGATAAAAGGGGCAGAAGAGGAGGAGAAGAAAGGAACAGAAAGCAGTAGAAAGAGAGACTAGTAAAAGAGCTACAGTGCGAGACGCAGTTGTTTCCTTTTGCATGCAAGAGTTGACAAGCTTGTGGTTTTCAAAGGTGGTGCGCGTCAACTTGAGAAAGAGACGAGCAATTTCTTGTTGAAAAGGCTGCTTGCGACAAAAAGACATCAACTTTGAAGTGCACATTGGCTTCGACTGAGCTTCGAAACGGAGAAAAGCCTCATTGCCATGGATAAATCTCTCAACAACTCTCCATCGAAGAAAACTGAACATTGCATCACTGATTTCGTGGAACAGCTTTTTTACGTCGTAATTTGAGTGACAAAACACATGGTGTCTGCAAAACGAGAAGAAACAAGATGTAAGAAAGTAAGCGTGTCAGTGTAGCCGCAGGTGGGTACGCACGCGTGCATAAGGGTGTGTGAATTATTAAGCTAACTCCCAGCGAAGTCAAGGCACAGGAAATGGGGAGTGAAACCAAGGAAGAACGCTGGCAAACAAAAACCGTGGCGTACAACAACAGACGAACCAAAAGAAAAGAAAAAGGAAACTACTACAATTCCAACAGAAAGCTCCAACAAGGCAGTGGAAAAAGATGACACGGCTTCATCATTCTCTCTGAGCCGCAAAAACAACAAACAAAAAATGGGAAGGGCGTAGTATTACTAACAGGAAAGGAGAAATATGTGAACATGAACAGCGATGTGAAGTGCTGATGCACAGCAGGATCAATGCGAAGCAGCGCTGTAACAGCAAACACGTCGGACCTGGAAAGAAACACCAGTGTGCCTGTGTAGCCAATGCAGAGGTGTTGGCTGACCTACTGGATTGCACGGCGAGTGGCCATGAAGCCGACTAGTTGGAAAGAAAGCAAAACGGCAACGAGTCTCCAACCGCCTCACCGTCTCTCTCTCTCTCTCTCTTTCTCATTTTGAACTTCACGCACCTCAGAAGATCCACCACCTCTTTGTCTTCTTCTCAGATGCTGCACTCGCCTCCTCCGCGGCGCTGTGCATCTTTGCGTAGGCGGCCGCCCCACGCTCGTCGGATTGCCGCAGCACGTCCGGCGGAAGCCGCGGGCCGAACTTCTCCTCGTCGTAGCCCACTGACACGGTCTCGTACAGTTTCCACGGCATCGGTGCGATGTGCGACTTCGCTAGCGTGCACAGCTCACCGCAGCCCTCAATCACGTAGTGCCGCTTTGGCGAGTTGCCGTGCTTCGAGCCGGCCTGGTTCATGCGCTCAATGACGTTGTACCCGCCAATCACGATGGCAAACACCTGTGGTCGGTAGTCGCCGGAGGAGATGTGGATGGCGAAGTTCGGACTCTCGCGGTTGGGGCCGTAGGCGATCGCGGACAGCGCCCCACGCCACGCCCCGCCGCTCAGGTGCTCCGTCGGCAGGTAGTGTGTGTTGAAGCCCGGCACGTCGTGCTCCATCTCGTGGCCATCACCGAAGATGAGGCAGTGCCGTGGCACAATCGCAGCGAGGGGCATGCCACGAAAGGACTCGCCTGTGCCACCGCTGCCGGTGCAGCGACGGTGGAAGTACTCGCAGTAGAGGGGGCAGTCCTCGTTGAGCAGGCCGATGACGATGCGGCCAATGTCCGTGCCGTTCTCGGTGACGTCGAAGTAGACGACGCTGCCGATGCGCAGATCCGCCGGCATCTTGTCCACGCCTCGCAGCACCCGCTCGCTCGACAGCGTCGTCTTGTAGAAGACGTACAGGATGATGAAGAGGAGCACGAAGATGCCGATGCGGATGAAGGTCATGAAAATGGCGTACTGCCGCGCGTGCTCCTCGCACCAGGCCATCATGATCAGCTCCAGGTCCGTCAGAATGCGCTGCGGCAACGGCACCTCCTCCGCGAGGGTCAAGGGAAGTCGACGGATGCGGGTGATGGCGTTGCCCTTCTCATCCTTCACCACAATGGCATCCTCGTGAAAGCCGTCGTCGCCGCCGTGGTGGTGACTCTCCTCGCCGTAGTCCTTGTTGAGTGCCGTGACGTCGCTGTCCGCCACCGTGTTGGAGTCTGTCGCGCCTCCCTTGCCTTTTTGCTCCGCCCCCGCGGAGGTAGACGCACTCTCTGCCGTGTTGCCAGTAGCGGAAGGCGTGCTGTTGTTGCTGTTGTTGCTCGTGTGGCTTGCGTCAAAGCAACGTCGACTCGTGTGCAGCCCCGCCAGTACCGGGGTAGTGGCCGCGCAAAAACTGCGTGCGTGGGGTGTGCTGAGGGGCTGCGCCGCACGAAACACTCTGCACCGCACCATCGCGGTTCCCACCCGCACGCTGGCACCAAGGCGTCCGCAGTGCATCGCGTTTTTTTTTCTTTCTCTCTGTTACTGATTGAAAGTCTGAAGGAAGGAAGAGAAAGGAGGGGGAAAAAATAGTAATCGGAGCTTCAGTTGAAAGGGGGCAACAAATAAAACAGAAAGGAGAGAGGACCAAACCTTTGGAAGTAGAACCGACACAACACAACACGTGAAGGGGACGATTCTAAGAAAGCGGATACCTCCCCACAAATGTGTACTGTTCACAAAGAGCACCGGAAGAAGAGCAATGATAACAATAAAAGCGAGTTTGTACGCGAGCAGGAGAGTGTTTCCCGCGAAAATGACAGAGGAACAGAAACGTTCAGAAAAGACACAGGAAGTGAGACAGAGGAGGACAGTTGTAGGTGAGACGATGAAGTCGATGGGAAGCTGTTTGACGTCAGTCGTTGTCATTTTCAAAGGAAAAAAAAAGCAGCAGCAGTATTAACGCAAAGAGGTGAAACTGACACGTACGATGCAACTCACTGCTGACACACTGTAACTCGCCAGGGGCGTGACCAGCCTTCCAAAAGATCCTCTGAGTGGAGGAGTCAGATTGCGTACATGTCAGCATGAAGCATAGCGCATTCCTGATGCAAGAACCGTGGTCTGCCACGAGTAGTACCGCTGCACTTGGTGACAAAGATGTTCCACTTCGCTGCGAGTGCGCTGCCACAGCGGACGGCACCTGAAAGATCAAGCCTCTCATTTTTTTTCTGTTCAGCAGTGTCTACTTGTGCACTTGCGTTTAAGCTCTGCAGCGCTCTCATCATCATTTGCCACAGCCTTGTCTCTTCGTGTCCGTTCTTTCTAACGAAATCGTTGCAGGGGGAAGCGCGAAGTAGCAACGACGCAGATACAAAGCAAAAAAAAAAAATGATAGTTGTTAAGAAGGAAAAGCATCTCACGCAGGATAAAAAGTCCCACACGAACACACACAAACACACACACGGTAGAAGAGAACCCATTGCCTCAGTAACTTGCTTCAGATTCTCATCAGATATACGTAAAGTTAGAGCTTACTGTGCCTTGTCACAACAACAGTGACAGACGCACACACAAAAAGCCATGGGTCTATCAGCATAGTCTTCTTCACAAACACACATAGAAAGCAACATTCTGTCCAACTCCAACAACACAACGGGAAAAGAGAAAAAGGAAAAATACGTCTATTACAGCGACAAACAAACAAGACAGAAAAGACGACAGAGGTTGTCGTAGGTGCGCGTTTCACATACGCGGTTGGACTGGACTTTAACCAATACGACTCAAGGGCTTTCACTTTACCTTTCATTTGTCGTAGTACATCCAATGCGTCAACACCAAAAAAGACAAACAAACAAACAAACAAAAAAAACAGGTCCAGAACAGGAGCAGCAACAATGGAAACAAAGGGAAGTTCAACGAAATGAATGGTGGAAACGCTGACGCACGCGCTCCTGTGTCAAGCGTTAACAGAGAGAGAGAGGGGGGAAAAACACGTGTACGTTTGGTACAAAAACAAACGTAAAACACCGTCAACAAAGAAGAAGAAGAAAGAAAAGAAAAGAAAACGCCGTGACAAAACTGATTCGTCGGGACGCTGTTTTGAGGGCAAGAACCTGAGCAGAAAACGAAATTGAAACCGCAGAGCCACCGTGTCATCTATCAAGATCGGCACCGAGAGGAGTTAAGTGATGTGTTAGAGGAAGAAAAAAGATTGTAAAGGTAAAGCAATGGGCCTCTGGAAACGACACACAGTAGAAACCCAAAATGCACATTTCGCAACGACAGCGTCATTAGTTCTTTTTTTTTTTGGTTCCTGTTAAATCGTTGAAGAGATGAACCAGAGCACAGCTTTGCTCGAACTAAACGCAAGGGGGAGAAAAGCGGAGTAGGGCTTTCTACCATACTTTCTTTTACGCAGTGCACCTCTTCTCTGTTATTCCCTCTTGCCTCCCTTCTCATGATCACTCTCTTCGTTCTGCGCGGCTGTGTTCTCGTCCGCGCGGTCGCGCATCAGCGCTGCCGCGAAGTTCGCCGGCCGCACAGGATCAAAGTACGGGTCCAGCAGCGCCTCTGCCGCCTGAATGCGCTTCACGTGATCGTACTGGAGAAGCTTGTCTAGAAACGCGAGGGCCTCCGGTGGGCAGAGATGCTCATTTTGGCTGTTTACAAACCCAGTCCACGGCTTCTTCGTGTGATGCCCTAGTGTGGCCTCCAGCACCGGTGGGAGACTCAGATTGTACTTCTTCAAATACACGTGCAGGTCGTCGGTGCCGAGGACCTTGACGATGCGCACGAGCTGATCGGTGTTGTCCTTGCCGCGGAAGAACGGCTCGCGGATGAAAATCATCGCGGCAAGCATGCATCCGAGCGACCAGAGGTCCAGCCGGTAGTCATACATGGGCAGCTCAACAAGCAGCTCAGGACCCTTGAAGTAGCGCGACGCGACGCGTGCGTTGTACGACGTGGCGGGGTGGTAGAATTCGGCAAGGCCCCAGTCGATCAGCTTCAGCTTCCCCGTCTTGTAATCCAAGCAAACGTTGTTCGGTTTCACGTCACGGTGCATGATGCCGTGCGCGTGGGCGTATTCGAGCGCCATCAGTACCTGGAAGATGTAGCTGCGCACCTCGAGGTCGGTGAAGGTGGGAAACACGGTCCGAAAGTCGCACGACTTCACGTATTCGAAGATGAACGACGGCGTTTTGCTGCTGGGGTCGCGCACTACGTCGAAAATTTCCACGATGTTTGGCCCTCCCTTTAGCGTCTGCAGCACCATGAGCTCGCGCAGAATCTTCTTCTTCTTCACTGGCTTCAGCACCTTCACGACTACCTGCCGGCACTCCTTTGTATCTACGCCGAGAAACACATCGCTGTACTTGCCGCGGCCGATCTTCTGCTCCACCTCGTAACGATCAGGGCTGTTCCACTGCACGCGCAGGGAGTCGTAGTCCCAGTACGACGACGGCTTGTTCACGTTCACACGAGCGTACCGGTGTGCACCGTCCGCCGTCGACGGAGACCCGGGAGACGTATTCGATGCCATGGATCGACGATCGAAGCACCGTATGTGTCTGCAGCTGCTGTTGCTTCCTCTTCGCTATTTTCTTTCTCTTTTTTAACACTTACCCTGTGCCAAGCATGTAAACCTAACAATATATACCTTCCGGATTCGAACGCCGATGACCAACTGACAACACCGACACAAATGCAAAACAAACAAACGGAAGAGACACTTTTTTTTGTTATTGTTGTCTCGTTCCCTCTATAAACGTGTAGTAGCACTAGTGCTAAACAATCTGCGAAAAAACTACTACGTTGCTACTTCTCATTCACTGCCAACGAAAGGAAAGGCATGCGCAACACGAGTGAACAAAATTAAAAGAAAGGGTCAGAGGAACAGAAAAAAAAGCGAGGTTTTTTTTTAGGTAAAGGAGCACCGGACGTGAAGTAATAGAGGCGGAGGTGGCATCATCAAGCATATGCTTTAATGTGTGTGGGTGTGTGTGTGTGAGAAGGATGAAAATCCATCCATGCCACACGCACTATCAGTGCTGCCTCCACGGGATCAACAAGCGTGGAGTCGCACCGCACCGTAGCCATTTCTGTTCAAAGGGATCAGAAAGAGGACCTTAAAAAGCAAGCGTGCGAATAGAAGCGAGAGGTCGACATGTGGAGTTGTGCAGTTGCCATTTTCTCTTCAGCCAGACAACGTGTTTTCGGACAGCCTCACTTTGACTGAAAACCCTTTACTTGTTCAATATTTCGCAGCAAAACAGAAGAGCAATGGCAAAACGATAAAAAAAAAGAAAAAAAACGCAAGTACTGCTGATTGAGAAAACAAAAACACCGGTGAGAGAAAAAGAAAAGTTGATAATCAACAACCACCCATTCGGGCAACGCAACGCACTGCAACAGGAGTTAAAGAAGAGATGATCACACACGCATGTATCTGTATAGACACGCACAAAAAGAAGGCGAGAAGAAGGGAGAAAAAGGCTCAAGACTGTCGACACTCAAGTAGAAAGAGGCACAAAAGCCGACGGGGCTCGAACAGGTTTGCACGTGCAAGACCAACGACGATAACAAGGGGGAGGAAAGGGGGTAAAAGCAAAAAGGGTTGAAGCAAGAACGAAAAAAAAAAAGAAGAGGAAGCGATGAAGACACCGTGAGTTCTGAAAGTGCGGAGTCGAAAAAGCCGGTAAAGCGTCCTCAGGCAAAAACGGACCAACGTCTGCAGTGCACGGACACGCGCATCGTTGATGCTCCCTCTTCCGTCACCTTCTTCTTTAAAGGAGCCTTGCTACCTTTCTGTTTCTGTGTGAGTATGTGCTGGTCAGTTTAGGATGAGAACCTTGTCCTCCCGCTTCCCGGTCCGTTTCGAGAGAGGGGCATGCTCGAGACCGATAAAGGCGGCCTTCGACGGCTCCGTCTGGTTCGGCTCGAAGCAGTCCATGGCACAGAAGCTGTGAATGTGCTTGCCCATCGGCGAGTCGGGCGGGATCACCTCCACCCGACTCTCTTTCACCACACACACCTTCCAGTCCTGCACCGCCGCGTAGCTCATCTCGAGCTTGGCGGCAATGCGCCGGAGGAGCTGACTGGAGAGCTCGTTGAAGTCGACGTACATGCTGAACGGCTCACTGTGCGTCTCGACAGGGTCGCGGCGCTGCCGCACCATCGTGAAGTGTTGCACCGGGAACACGGCTTGGTCCTGCATCGAGACACCCGGGATGGGCCGCGGGATGCGCTCGATGCGGTACTCCGCGCTTTCCTCGAACGTTTGGTGCTCGAACACGAGGGTGTGATCTTTATCCAGTACGTTGTAGACCCGCCCGCGCCACACATCGGCCAACCGCAGCACCTCGTGTGCCTTGTTCACATCCATCGACATGAGCGTCTTCACAAACGCTAGCGTGGAGCTGCCCCGCGCGTTCTCCGGGTCTTCCTTCAGCAGCGCCGCCACCGCGGGGCATTTGCCAGCCGTGTAGTCCTTCTGAATTTCGCGGACGCAGGCGCAGAAGAGCACATCGGCAGTGATTGGTAGCTCGCGCGGCAGAAGAATCCAGTGCGCCGAGACGACCTTCACGTTGTCGCCGTACAGCTTGAACTGCAGCGAGTGCGCGTTCTCGATCTCGGTCACCGTGTACTTGCAGTACTCGTAGTAGAGGTACTTGGAGAGCATGGGGATGCGCGAGCTCGCCGGCATGAGCAGCCGCGCCAAGGTGGGACGGTCCTGCTTCTTGCCCTTCATGAAGTACGGCAGCTCCGTTTCGGGGTTGTGGCGAGTGAAGCGGATGCGGTCGTAGTTCGCCAAGTCGCCAATTAAGCGCGCAACGTACCGCTGCAGCTGCTCGTACGTCATGTCCTCCGCCAGCTCGGTGTCGACGAGCGAGGGGTAGTCGGGGTATCGGTTCAGTTTGATCTCCACAGGGATGCGGTGGTGCAGGAAGTGCTGGAAGCTCTGGATGTCGGGGTAGAAGATGTTGGCCGGGTCCTCGTCAGGCGTGTCCAGCTTCCAGATTAGAATGTCGCCAGATGTGAGCGTCGTGCACGGTAGAAAGTCGTGCTCCTCTGTCTCGCGCACCACCACAAGCTTCTCCTGCGGCTTGCCCCTCACGACAGCGGCAGCGGCCGTAGCAGCAGCAGCGGCAGCACCTGCATCCTCCTCGTCCTTCAACGTAAGGTCCTGGTGAGACCGGTACGCGTCCAGGGAAACGGTGCTGGTGTGCTGCGACGCAAGCCCGTGCTTCCGCGCCGCACCTTTTTTCAGGTGGTGGCCGTAACGCTTTTGGGTGTCGTCGGGCAGCTCCGCGATCATTTCACGCACACGTGCCTCCATCCCTTCCAACGCCCGCGCCGCGTCTCCGTGGGGGTCGCGGTGGAGCACGGTGCACCCAATAAACAGGAGCTTCAGCTGCTGCGGGTCGTACAGTTTGTGGTGGAACACCTCGTACTCGCGGTGCGGGCACTCAGGGTCCAGCTCGATCATGGGAGCAGAGAACGCCGTCGTCACTAGCACGCAGCACTCTTTGTCTTTCTGCAGCAGCTCCTTCACCTTCATTCCCTCTTTGACCTGCTTGAAGAGGCGGAGTTTTGACGCCTCCGAGCGTGGCGCGGCAACCCACAGCAGTTGCTGTCGCGGTGCGACGCCCAGTTGGCGCGAGACAAAGGCTTGAAACGCCGGCAGCGCATCGGCCTCCAACAGCAGGCGCAGCGTCCGCTGCGACGAGAACTTCTGCGCGACCGGGCGGCGAGACGTGAGGTACTCCTCTTGGTCTGCGATCTCGTTTGGCTGGATAAAGTGGACGCGTCCGTAGAGGTAGTCCTCTGCCTGCTCCTTCACGCGCCGTTCCTGCTCGACACGCTCCCGCTCCAGTTGCTTGACAACGTGCTTCGGGACGTCGGAGGCGCTAATGGGGGAAAGGATGGAAGTGAGCTGCGAGGTCCGAATGTACACGAGCATGTACGCGTTGGCAGTGTTCGGAATCTCTGATCCCCAGTAGTTCAGCCGGAAGCCGCCAAAGTTGTCGCCAAAGACCTGCTTCAATTTGGCTGGTGTCACCGTCTCGTCGTTGAACTTGTACCACGAGCCCGAGCACATCAGAAAGCAGAAGTAGTGCCCAAAGCCAGTGTTCGACCCGGAATGCACGAGCACACTGCACAGCGTGTACTGCGTGTCTTCGCGCGGCGCCTGTGGCATGTAACGCGACAGATCCAGCGTGTTGTAGTAGTCCCACCGCGTGAAAATCTTTGTTTCGCCTTGCTGAATATCGTAGTCGAAGCGGGCGAGGTGCAGCAGCAGAATCGGCGGAACAGTCTTGAACCGCACGCCTTTCTCCGCGCGATGGTACTCCTTCTTCCCGTTGCTTTCCAAGCAGTACTTGTTCTTGCCGTCCAAAACCTCGACCTGAAAAAAGGCGTCGAAGCTGGAGTAAATGTTCTTTTTGTTCTTCACGACAAGCTGCAAATCGTAAAACGGCTCTTCTCGCGAGCCGAAGTAGTTGGCGTCTTCCACCTTGATGTAGCTCTCCAGCGAGCCTGTGAAGAGTTGGTGAATAGCATTGTCTTTTGGATTCGAGTCACCCATTTCGGCCTGCTGAGCAGTGAGCTTTTCTTCCAAGTTATCCAGCAGGACGCGCGTAAGCTCGTGGACATCGTGTTGGATGAAGCTGTCAGATGATCCCCAGCCAAACGACTCTGTCAGCTCGCGCGTCCCTACAGCTTTTGTCGATGTTTGCAGGTGGCAAAACAGTCGTTGCAGTGCATACGGGATGCTCCTGGTGCCCGAGCTGTCGCCGTTCGCTTTCTCCTCCGCCTCCTCCTTGGTGGGCATGTGGTAGATGATCGAGCGAAACGCGGAAATGTGAAAAAGTGCCTGCAGCAACGAGTTCAGGTAGCAGGTCGCTCCTTGGTTGAGCAGGCCGTTGTAGCGCGACAGGCTTGGCGCCTCCTTGCGCGCCTCAGCACCATTGTCTTTCCTCAGCGGCTTCCCGTCGTTCGTGAACTGCTCGCGATACGGCAGGCTGTTCACATTTGCGTAGCCTAACAGCGGGCCGTTGTTTGTGAACGGGCTGAATTGATGGGCTGTGAGGTGGCGGTGAATCATGTAATTGTCGTCAATTTTTCCGTTGCTGTGGAGCGCGGTGAGGTGCTGCAATGCGCGGAGAAACAGCGGAAAGAGCGACGGATCGATTCCGCATTGCCTAAATGCAGAAATGCGTTCTTTTCCAGTCATAGTACTGAGATCCACAAGGGTATAGGTGCATTTCTCCAGCGACGCCTCAGAGGGAAGCAGCTTGCGGTTGAACGCGCTGTCGTTCCAGAAGACGTGCTTGGCGACTTCTAAAACCGAGAGCATTGTGAGTCTCTTTGTTGTTGTTGCTGTTTTGTTGGTGTACACGATTTAGGCTGCACTGATTGAGCTGAAAGAAGAGCAAGAATGTGTTTGCAGGTGGATATGTATTATTGTGTGTGTAACAAATAAAAAAAATAAATAAACAGAAGCACTTGACGTCAAAAGAGTTCTGTGCACCGTAAGCACTACGACAAAGCAATCAACAAATGTCAAGGATAGATGAAAGATGATGTTGCCCGCTACTCTGCTTTTTTCCTTTTCTGCGGCTGAGCAGGGGAGAGAATAGCAAAACAGTTTTGAAAGAGAGAGAACGACCGAAATAGAGGAAGTTGCGGAAACGTATAAAAGAGAGAGAGAGAAGGCGATCCGAGAACAAGGAAAAAAAAACGGAAAAAGACAGCTCACTTTACTAGTTCCAGAATTTTTTTAAATCTATTAGCTGCTCGCGTATATGATCGTATGTGCAGTCAAGAAAAAAGGTCGGGTCTCGACTCATCCTCCTCATTTGCTGACAGCGCGTCGTGCCAATAGAAAAGAGAAGAACCACTTTTTATGGTACGCAGCGCACTCAGTCAGTCAAAGAGCTTGTTCATTTTTCCAAAGGACGAGTGCCTAGTTTGTTCACCTCACTCGCTTCGTAAGGTGCTTTCTAAAGTTTAGCATACATCACTAGAGGATAGACTATATTTACATTCGTCGAAGAAACAACAAAAGAAATCTAATTCATAACGACATATAAAACGCGGGAGGGGCTACTCGGCAATGTTCTGAATGACAATAAGAATGAAGTCTTTATCAGGCGCTACCATAATCTCATTTTTCTTGGAACGGATGCGTAGGAAGGACAGATCGTTGGTAGGGTCTAGGTCACGAACGCAGTGCCGCGCTTTTGCGGCGAGGGAGGTGATGAGATGAGCGTACTGGTTTTGCACAGCTGTGTCCTCAATGGTGCTCCGAATAGGAGTACCTTCATTGTCGACGACGATGATGCCCGTGACATTCGGTCGCTGGCTAATGCGCTGAAATGTTTCCTCGATCTCGGACATTGTAAGAGTGATTGGGCTTAAAAGTTTGCGTTCTTCTTCTTCGCAATGTACGTGAGTGAGAAAATGAGCAACAAAGGCGTTAATACAATGCCCAATAAGAAAAGGGAAGCGGGGGAGAAGAAAAAGGAAAAGGGAAAGGGTCAAGAAAACACAAATAGAGTTTCTTTTTTGTTCACTTTTTTTAGTACGGAGGGGAGCATCGTCGATGAAGAACAGAAAGTCATGGGATTGTCAGCATAAAAGGCGGTAGGCACACATTTAGTTCGCGCTGTTGAAATGTGTTTACTGTTGTGGTCCTGTAGACTCTGCAATGTGCACAGGTGTACGGTTCTCGGTTATTCCTTTTCCGTTCTCGTTTGTACGGTTGCAATAAGCTCTACGACGTCAAGTGCCGGAAACGGTCACCGAAGTGAAAATAGTGCTGTAAAGAATAATAAATAACTTTTGTTCTCGTCTCTCTTTTCGAACCTCAGGTTTCATTGTCACCCAAAAAATGAGCAAGGCCTGTGCGTTGTCCTGGCAGTTGAACAATTTGTCTTCCGATCCACACCTATGCAGAGATTGACATTTTTTGGCTTCTATGTTAGGTCATAGGACCGCTACTGATGTTTTGCCTTTTTGAGTGTGACGACGCGACCAGCGAGGTACACGATGTATGCGAGACCACTCAAAAAGAAAGCGAAAGCCGAGATAACGCCGCTGCTATAACCATATGGAGACGCCAGCAGCTCAGTGTCGCAATAAAAATCGGTATTCCCTGTTCCAAGCTGTACCACAAGTTCCATGATGTCGAAAACTTTCTGCGGTCCGCCCATCAAGAAGCTCAGCTGTCGCACAGCCCGCATGTTCTCGCGCTCTGTTGTGCTGTTGTGCAGAGTAATGGCAGCGTCAACTACTTGTGCAGGAGACGAAAGCGCAGCACAAAGCCCTATACCAGCGTGAAGAGCCAAACCGCAGTGACTTCGATCTCTGCCAAGGTAAACTATGGGAGACGCCAACGAAACGGCGCCACGTAGCACACCAGAAATACTGTCGGAAAGCACAACTAAGGGAGTGTGATGTTGCAATAAAAACGCGGGAGACGCGGCACGGCTGTCGGTCATCTTCACCTTTCCCGGTGCGTTGTCACCACTTGCGGGAGTCGTGTGCGTTAGGGCTCCCTCGTTGTACCAGAGCACACAGGCATTCGTTGCGTTCGCGACTTTGTTCAGTACATCGAGCACCGCCAAAGTCATTTTGCTGCCTGTAGTGACGATATCGGCATATATGTAGTTGAGGGAGCACGTGTGGTGCCAGCCAGGGAAAATCCTGTAGAAAGTGGAATAAGGCCTGACTGGGACACTTCGCAAAAAACCAACGGGATGTATATTTGGGCAGTTGCTCTCCAAAACATCGAGCCCAGGAACACCCTGCGTGATAACGTGGTGGTGCGCGTAGAAATCTAAAAGAGAGTGCGATTTGCTGGCAAAACGAAACTCGTTCAGCAATGCATGAGCGGCGCTCTGTGCTGCATCGAAAAAAGAGCTCTTCCTGTAGCCATACCCAGAGTACACGGGCAAAATCGCCGAGGTTCCAACTCGTCGTCCTGGAGTGGTTTCGGCAAGCACTGTGAGAGGTACCCCGTAGTGCGCGCTTAAGGTCTCGGCTCCTGCGATATATGCTGTTGCCATGACAATGTCAGGAATGAATTTGCCTCTACGTAAAAGAAGCTGCGCTTCCTTCGAGAACGCTGATATTGCCTGGCTATTCTCTTGGTGCTGATAGGAAGTGTGAAGACAAGCGCTGTGGCCTAAGAGTTCTCCACAAGCGCTAACCTCATTAGAGTTCACCAACACAACGACAGCATGGTTCCTATCTCGCGCAAACTCTACCAGGGACCGTATCGCAAACAGTTCCGCCACATCGTCGGAAGAAACAATAGCAACCTTGAGACCGCTGACAAGGCTAGCCATTAACAAAAAGCAACACACCCACCATACGCCTGAAAGGTTCATTTTTCTGTTTTCAAATGTAGCTTTTTTTTTTTTTACGCACCTTGTGATATTGGCGAGTAGAAAGGTTGAGAATTGTTTACGGCGGTCATGAAAGTAGGGAAGGATGGAGAAAGCGAGAGAATAGCAAAGCAAAACAGAAAGAAAGAACGCACTAACTCGCTTACAGGTCAGCGACGCGGAAGTAGTCCGTTTCCCTGTTGCGTCGAATGCACGCTTTGTTCACCACTATTTTTCCTCAGTCGTATACAGTGTCGATCTAAACGCCGATCCTCGGTCTCTGAGTGCAAATCAAATGGCTTTCTACGATAAGGGTAGATCAAAGAGGCGCTTTGCAAAACAGTACGAAAAAATATACGAGAGCGAAGGCACTTTGTTAGAAATAAAAGAAGAAGAAAGACGTTGCACCGAGCTTCGGGTCGAAGCCGTTTTCACCAATCAGCTGCACTTTTCAAGAACATGACTGAGGAAAACGCTGCAAAACTCTAACTTGAAGCGTGAGAGCTCCGCTGAAAGGAAAAAGACACTTTCTCGCGGAAGCGCACGTGGAAACCTCGGGCTTTTTTCTAGTTTGCAGCAATGCAATCCTTCGAAAAACCACCCGCATCGTCTTGAGAGCCGCGTTGTGTTTGGAGCCGCCGCATTTCCGTTCAGATCCAGCAGGTAGGTCAGTTGGAACAGGTGCATGGCAGAGCTGAAAAGATGGCTGGCTCTTTGTTTGAGTTCGGATGATGCAAGCGAGAGAGGGGAGGGGGGGGGGAGTGTGTGCTACCGCCGTTGTTCGGCGGGAGCGTAGGCAGCTCAGTATTCTCTAGTGTTTTGGGAAAGGCGAATGGCTCCTTTCTGCCCTGCTCGCTGCAGAGCAGACAGCAATAGTCAATGCTTGTTGCCATTCGCACTCAAGGCATACTTCTTCTTTTTCCTCTTTTAAGTTTCACTTACGTTGGTTTTCGCAAAGTGGTCGGTAAAGCCAACAAAAACAAGGAGAGAGCTAATCACTGATCCCATTAGTGACTGTGTTGCAGAAAATAGCTTTCTGTGGATTGTCGATGTCCCTCGTGGCTCCTTTATGTGTTATCTCAGCCGTTTGCAGCCAAAGTCGTCCCCGAACCAGAGATTTTTTTTTCTCTTCGTTCTGCTTTAAACGTATGACATCTTTTTGACTCACGACGACACCCCAACTCTTCCCCCAGAAATGCAAAAAAAAATTTTTTTTCCGTGCTTGAGCTTTTATTTGTGCTCATGCTAAGGTGGTGATGAGGCAGCTTGAACGACAACAACAACAACAAATAAATAAAAAAAACCCGAGTTTTAAGAAGCCATTTTCGAGACACCATCATCTGAGTTACACTTTCGATTTTGAAGTGGTGCGCCTTGCGCGTTGGAAGTGATACGGGAACAAAAAAACAAACGTTCTGGTTTACTATTGACTAGCTCGAGCATCTGCTTTTACCGCATTTACTTAGTGACACCGCGCCACTCAAAGCGAAAAGAAAAAAAAGTTTTAATTGGCGGAGTAGAAATATGACTCGTCGGTGGAAGATGCAACACACTTCACCTTGACGCCGTAATAAATGGATTCCAGATCTGTTACTTTACAACGAGTCTTGCTAGCAAAACGAAAGAAGCGTGTGATGCGTTGAAATGCCTGCTTTAATCAATCCATAGCTGCTTTAAGACGATCTCCATGATTGCACCTCTAAAACGCATGTCTGCAACTCGTGTACGTGCCTTCCATTTCGCCTTAACCTCGATCTTCTGTTCAAAACTGGTTCTCTAACAAATCTTATTGAAGAGCAACAGGGAATCCAACAACAATTAGAAAAATGCTGCGGACACGGCTCTCCTTGGCGCCGATGCTGTCCAAGGCGACGCGTCTGCAACTAGGAAACATCAAAACAGAGTACGGCATGGTGTCCACAGCCGCTGGATCTGCAGAAAAGTGGGGCTTCCTTTTCGGCGGTAATGTGTACCCCCTTGTTAGCTTAGGAGTTGGCATCTTCATTATGTGCGCGGCTATCACGATCGCTGGTACGTACCAGCAATACCGTGATATGATAATTATGACAGAGCACATTTCCTACGAAGACGTAAAGGACCGTTGCCTCACCCCGATGCCAGGCTGGGCACGCCTGCGTACAATCCAGATTTCGCACCCTTTCGGTCCGATGACGTTCCGCGATCCCACCCCTTTAGACTGGTTGCCGTTCGAGCTGAAGCTTGGCTACGTCAAGCAGGCCTCTTACTAAATCGAACTTACACAGGAAAGAAAACTGCTATTGCATCAGTCGGTGTCGTCTTCATTTGTTTACTTTGTGCGCACTCAAGTTGTTATTTATTGATTCTCCATTCGGTTTCATAGGCATTTTTCTGTGTTGGCTTATAAGCGCGAATTGTATTTTCTCTCTTTTTCTTTTCTTTTCTTTGCTTCGCTTCATTCCATCTTATTAGCACTAGTTATTAGGAAGTGTTTAGAAAAAGAAAAGCCTTTTCTTAGATATATTAAAAAGAAAAGACGATGCTTCTAATCTACTGTAGTTTGTAAGTTTCTTCTTTTCTTCTTGCCCGTGGTTTGAACGGTATCGTGCTTCAGTACTCTATCCCCAAAAGAACAACAACGACATCACGAAAAAGAAAGAGAAAAAACACGAGTTTGAGCATGAATATTGGAGCATGTTTTAAATTCTGCATTAATGTAGTCACATCTGCCTTTCTGAGTAGTGAAAGGGAATCCGGTTTCTTAACCTGCTGTCAGCGTGCCTTTCAAAAAGCAACGTGGCAGACTGTCACCATTGCAGCGGCGAAATGTTGAAAGAAGCGGACTTATAAAAGCAACACAGCTTCTGAAAAAAAAGTTACCAAACGCAAAAAAAAAAAAAGAGGAAGTGCATTTATGACTTTGCTTCCGAGCTTGCTTGTTTGTCTGCTAAAAGCTCTGCATTCGGTCGTCTCATTCTCAACTTTTTTTTCCCACTACTGATTCTACCCTTTTTTCCACACTGCAACAATCGAAAAGCAGTACTCGTATCTACAAACTTCTTTACTATTTTTCCCCCTCTTTCATCCAGAATTTAAAAAGAAATAGTTTGCGACGTCTTTCACGGCCATTACACGGAAATGATTCCACCCCCGACGTTTGCCAAGCAGCCGGTGCTTCAATTTCGCGCCGGAAAGATGAAGTACGCGAACGGCATTGTATCGGCTGAAAAGCGTAAAGGCTACGCTTCATTCTTTCCTACCAGCTCAAACGCGGTAGAGCTCATTTGGGGCTCCAACGTGGAAACCTCGGCGCCGGTTTTACTACCGCGCGGGAAGACGAGCGTCAAGTTTGTGGAGCAGTGCAAGACGGGCCGCGTGTTGCTTTTCGAAATCAACGACAACGGCGAGAAAAAGCTGCATTTTTACTGGCTGCAGGAGAAATCCGATGAGAAGGACAGCGCCTACCTCACCAGTCTGGAGCAGCTGCTTGCCGAACGCCCTGCCGCCGCAAACAAGCAGACCGTCGCATTAGAGGATTTCAAGAAAATCCTTGCTAGCGTGTCGAAGAGCAAGAAAGACATTAGTCTGACTGATGTTCTGTCCTCGTCTATCGTTACTGAGGAGCTGAACAGCGAAGCCGCGTTGTACCAGGCGAAGTTGGCGCCGCACCTTCCGCAAGGCTCAGACGCTTCAAGCGACTTTGTCTCTCAAGTCAAGAATCCACAAGTTTCGCAGGCAGCGGCGATGCTCCAGGCAGCACTCCAGGATCCTCCGACGTATAAGCAGCTGTGCGCTTCCTTTGGGATTCCCGAAACGGAGGCTGCTGGCGGTGTCCTGGCTTTTCTAAACGGCATTGTCAAGGCGGCGAAGGAAGGTAAACACTAAAAAAAAAAACCGTCTAGAGTATTGCTTTTTGCTGTCCTTTTCTTGTTCCGAATCGATCCTTATATGAGACTGTTTATACGACTTTGGTCTCTTCACCAGAGACGCCTTTTCCTTTTCCCTTCTTCGCTTTCTAACCTCTATTATTGTGCTTCCTCGAGCAGAAAACAATACATGTTACTGTTCTCTTTCTCTCACCACCACTGCGAAGAACGAAGAAAAAAAAGAAAAATTGCGAGATCGTTGAGGAAAAATGTGTGCCGCTGCGAGAGGAGGGATTAGTAGGACAGCAAGTTTCCCCTCTCTTTCTTTCTCTTCTTGCTGAGAGAACTTTTTTCTTAAAATGCAAAGGTAGTATTTCTCTCTCTCTCTTGCACACATTTACATTTCCGCCGCATCCTAGCGATGAGCTTCTGTTGCTTATTACCAATGGCGGAGAGGATAGTGCCCGACGGCCATCTTTTTCAGTTGTCAAATGGGTAGCAGATCTGCGTGTATATGAGAAAACGGTTCGGTGTTAACATGCTTCTACTCCGTGTTTCCTCTTTGATGCCCCCAATACCTTCCTCCTTTTTCTCGCGTGTGTCAAACGTTTTTTGCGATTGCACCTGGTTGTAACCATGACTATTTTACTGTCTGGATTTTTGTTCTTTTCAGAAGAAACA
Organism: Crithidia acanthocephali; assembly: GCA_000482105.1. NCBI lineage: Eukaryota > Euglenozoa > Kinetoplastea > Trypanosomatida > Trypanosomatidae > Crithidia > Crithidia acanthocephali. The sequence goes on along the minus strand of AUXI01000027.1, from coordinate 19,138 downwards.
CTGGTGCAGGTTTTTTTTTTCTGAAGGAAAACAGAAACAGTGAGTTTGTGTCTTTAGCTGCAAAAAGCGAGCCTTTTTGGGACTACCTCATGCTCAGGAGAAGTGCGCGCCTGTGGCAAGGCATTCAGCCTGAGCTGCATCGCTATTCACAAGCGACATTTCACGAAGGTACGCACCGACAGGCACCTGGTGACTCGACGCCGTGGCGTGATGTCTCCTCGCCAATCAACCGATTTCGTGCTTGGTGGCTTGCCCCAGCGGCGAAGGGAAGCGTAATTGCAGCGTGGACCTTGACAGTGGTCGTTGGCGCATATTGTTTTAGCATCCAGCAGGACGCCAAAGGGACGTACTTGCTGAACAACGTTCTTTTGCGCAACCTGCATGAAGAGTCTCAGCGCGCCAACGCCAACGACGAGCGTGCAGGTGAGTTGCAAGAGGCCATCCGCCAGTACCTCTCAGAAGAGTCGAGTCGGAAGAGAAATTCTTCTAAGCTGCAGGAGTTTGTTAACTCAAGTGATGAGATTAAAGTTGGAATCGTGAACTACGAGCTCGAGTTGGCACGAGAGCGAGGACGAGCTGATGCGATTCACGAACGCAACCAGAACCTTGTGAAGGAGCTGATGTCAGTGCGCCAGGAGATGGCGCAAGTTCGCAAAGATAACACCACGCTAGTTGGGGAAGTTGAGAAACTGCAGCGCTTGCTGAAGCGCAGTAGTCAGTAACACTGTTGAGGTATTCGGGGAGGATAAACATCCACTTATTGCCTTCTTGTCACACATACATGCTAGAACAGAATAAAAATGATAATAATAATAAAAAGCAAAAGAAGCATCAGCTTTTTCTTTTTTTTTTAGTGGAAAGGCGGTGATGACTGAGGAGGGAGAAAAACCCACCGTGCTGTTCCTGTCTGTAAAGCAATCCAGCTGTAAATGCTTCGAGTTTCGGAACAGTCTTTGTGAGAGTGTTAACCCGCAAAATAATGCACTGCTGGCGATTTGTGGTAGGAGTAGCGACTGCATGCGCAACTTGGTCTCACGCTACGTGGTCACAAGGCTTGCTCTACGGTGCGTATGTGTGCTGCGCCACTGGCTCTTTGTAACTTCTTTCTTTCTGCTTCCTCTTCGCCCCAACATCTTCGTTTTCGCTGGTGTCTGTTTACCAACTCTTATCACTCTCGCTCTAGCGCAAGGCGAAGGGAAAACATATGCGGCCGATTTCAGAGCAGCAGCATTACGAAATACAGTGCGTTTTTGTAGCCTTTCATCTCGTTGAGTAAAACAAAAAGCCGATGAGTGGCGTGGAAGGCGAGATCCAGCGGCTTGCGAAGGCAAGCAAGTACGACCTGCACCCTTCCGCCGTCAAGCGGCTAGCTGAATTTCTCACCAAGTACAACACAAGCGACGTGTATCGCAAAGATCTGCTGCGCGATTTGTTCTCGCTCGTCCAGAAGCAATACGGGAGCGTCCGCCTCATCGACAAGACTAAGATCGAGGCTGTGATCAACACGCAAGAGAACAAAATTAGGGGCAGCTTTGAGGCGGGAACCTCTAACTCTGCGCAGGTAGTGGGTCTAGGCAGTATCCCAAAGGTCTACGTGGATGACATCAGCGGCGAGTTGAAAGCGAGCAGCGCACCCGTCGCGCACAACCGCCTTCAGTGCTTGAATCAACGCTACTTACTGGCCCGCCGGCGCTGCTTCCGATGCGGACTGTACCAAAAGGCGATTGAGCAGCGCTTGACCAACGAGGATCTGGTGCCGCTGCTTCTTACTTCCGCAATGGAGGGCCTCGATCCCAACCTTCAGATTGCCGTGCTCGGGCTAGTTCTTCAGCGAGACGGAGAGGTGTATCTGGAGGATTTGAGAGGAGAGATCAAGTTAAAGTTCACCGGTCACTCCCGCGTGACGGAGCACTGCTTCATCGGCACCGGGTGCATGGTGGTGGTGACAGGTTTTTGGGCCAACGGAGCTCTGCTTGTCGTCCGCATGGACCTACCACCCGCCGAACGCCGTGAGATGACACTCCGAGATGTGGGGACGAGTACTGATCTCTTTGGCCTGGCGCCAGCGGATCCTGTTGCGGCGCTGAGAGAGGAGAAGAAAGGAATACAGAACGTCATTATTGTCATGGCGCACGTGCACCTTGACAAGCCCAGCACCATGAGCAAGCTGGCTCGTTTTTTCGAGAGAATGCAGAGTCTCAGCGAGGCAGAGCTGCGCGACGTCACTTTTGTTTTTACTGGCGACTTTTCATCTGTCCCTCTGCACTTCAGCGATGCTTCCCACTTGCCCGACATCTTCGACAGCTCGGATCGCCTGCAGATTTTGCTGGATGGTCTTGGAAGGTGTGTTGCTGCCCACGCACCAACAGCCGCGCAGCAGAGCCAGTTCGTCTTAATCCCAGGACCAGGCGACATGACTGTCCTGCAAGGATTCCAGCCCCAGACACCCATCGCTGCCCACTTCGCGAAGGGCTTGGAGGGTCGCGTTAAGAAACTCACCTTGGCGCCGAATCCGTGCCGCCTGCGGTTTTTCACGCACGAAATCGTCATCGCTCGCCGCGACTTCTTGCGCGACCTACAGCAGGGCGAATCTCACTTTGAGTGGGATCGCTACCGTTCGAGGGATGCCGCCAACGCCGTGTCAAACGACGGTGCTGCTACGGCAATCACGCCAGCTGCGTCTTTTGAGCGAGTTGCCAAGACCATCCTCGACGGGGCTCACCTCTCTCCCAACACGGACGAGGCGGTGTTGTGGAAGATGGACGACGCTCTTCGCATTCCTGTGCTGCCCCACACGATGCTCCTGTGCGATTCAACCGAGCAGTGGGAGTGCCACTACAAGGGTGTCCACGTGGTGAACCCTGGATCATTCGCTGTCAGCGGGACGTTCTTGTGGTACACACCAGCAGACGGGCAATGCAGTCTTAGCACGCTTGAATGAACGTGACGGATGGCTGGCAACGCTGGTGTGTATGGTGCTGCTCACTTCCATTTCTCTTTCATGTCCAGCTTTTGATTTGTCTGGCAGGAGTTTTTCCAGCGAATGTGCTTTTTTTTCCTTCTTTTTCTGTTTTCAAGGTGTGCTATAGAATCCACGCTGCATAGAAACACATACACATACGTTGACCAAGTCGTGAGGTGGAGAGAATCCTTGCCGTCTTGCACACATGATGTGTAGAAGATAGAACGTACATGTTTGTAATTACACCAAAGAAAGCAGAGCAAGAGGAGAAGTGAATTGCATCGAGGTCGAGATGAATTATGTGAGTCTTCCAACGATGCTGCCGCAGTACAATCCGGCGTTTCGCATTTCGCAACGGAGTGACGACATGCCGTCGCTGTGCCATAACAAGGCGCGCAAGCAAAAAAGCTATGAAGTCGGTCGTCGTGAATCAAAGCTGGACAACAGCGCGGAGTGAGGACACTGCAGTATGCTGCAGAAGGAGCACTGTGCATCCTACGCCAGCTTCTCGGTTTGTGGCAAACGTCAGCAGTGGTCACCAGAGCTGCCGTTTGCCTGTTTGTCTTGAACGAAAAAGACACTTACTCAGTTCGCCTACCTCCTGTCGTTCTTGTCGTCTTGATCACCCTTTTGTTTGCGAGTGTTGCAAACCAATTTTTCTCCACCATCCACTGACCGCAAGAAGCCAACACTTATTGTTTCACCACCACTTCCACGAGTGAAATACACATCTGCTCGAAACAGCAAACCAGCTTTTTTTTTTCTTGCCTGGTACGCCGGCAGTCACCTCTTGCTAGATACTGGTCCGTCCACAGCGCGATCGTGCACCGACCAAAAACACACGCAACACATACATACCTCTGAGCGGAGTACCCGACGAGAGCAGTACAGTTAGCGCCACTGCCACTATGAAGCGTCCTCGCAGTGGATACTCCGACTCCAACGAGGAGCGGGCTGAGAAAGTGCACGCCTTCATCCAGAGTCTGCGCTTCTCAGTGCCGCTTCACCGTCTACGCGAGCAGACCAAGCGCCGCGAGTGTCCACAGTGCCACAAACGCCGCCTCTACTACTGCTACGACTGCCTCACTGTCACGCACCCCGAGTCGCACCCGGCGCCGCTCGCGCTGCCTCTTAACGTGTATGTGGTGCTGCACCCGAACGAGTTGCGCGGCAAGAGCACGAGCCTGGCCGCGTCGACCATTTCGCCGGACATGCACATCGTCGAGTACCCCTCCGTGCCGGAGCAACTGGAGCCGGAAACGACGCTGGTCCTCTACCCGAGCGAGCAGAGCGTGGAGCTGCACGAGGTGGAGCACCTGGAGCAGTACAAAAACGTTGTCTTCATCGACAGCACGTGGCAGCAGAGCAAGTCGATTGCGCGGGATGCACGGGTCAACCAATTCAAGCACGTCCGCATCAAGTCGCAGACGTCTCTCTTCTGGCGCTTCCAGAACAACGACCCGACGTACCTGGCTACGGTGGAGGCGATCTACTACTTCTTGCGCGAGTACATCACCCAGGTGAACAAGGTGAAGGCGCTGACGACCGCGGCGGAGCCAAATGCCACCACCGCCAGTGCTGGCGTCACGGCGTCGTCGTCGCCGCCAGCGAATCCGGCCGATGGGAGTAGCGCGTCGAAGGAGGAGGAGAAGGCGGAGAAGAGGCAAGAGGAGGAAGATGCTGACCGCGCAGCGTACTACCACGGTGAGGTGGATGACCTTCTCTTCTACTACATCAACCAGTACATCGGTGTGCAGCAGCGCTACACCAGCGGCGCGCTGAACAAGTACACCGATCGCCACTTCAGCGGGTACATTATCCAGAACACCACGTGGGATGACCTGGTAGCCGCACCAGTTCCGTCAAATGCCACGGAAGAGGCCTCGAAGAAAGCTGCTGACGAGTAGGACCTTTGGAGAGGTTGAGAGTGCTGAGCTCGCCACGCTTTTCTCGTTTCGTGTCGAACGCAGAGGGTGACGCGTTGGCACTGACCTTCCTGATGTCAATGAAAGCGAGCACTTGAAGGCAACGCCTTTGGCTTTGCAGTAACACGCTTAATCACAATCCCCTTAACGTTAAATCAATACGAATTTGATCCCCAAGAACAGCAATGACAGCAACAGTAAAGCAACACAGAAGCGAAACCCCCAGGCTGACGGCTTGTGCGGGCACTTTCCCACTTTTTCTCTCTGGTTCACTGCAACCGAACGCACCGTGCGCAACTGTCTGCGGCGCTTTCTAGCCACTTGTGCCTTTGCAGTCGCTTGACGGCGCTGCTGAGGTGCTGTTGCACACATTGAGAAGCTCTTCTTGTGCTCCCCACGCCATGAAGTGTCGTAGTCTTTGCTGTGGAGCAACTGCTCTACTTCGCTTGCTCCGCATCGTCCTCAAAACCGCGTCCACTCTCTTTCCCTTTTGTTCCCTTTAAACGACTCTCCATGTCTCTCTTTTCTTCTCTGTTCGGTCACAATTGTGCGTGCACGTCTGCTACGCTCCTGCACTACACCCGCGCTGTTAGCGAGGTGAACTACCACAGTGTCAGACAATTGCGCTGAGTTGTGCTTCATTTTTTTCTTTCTTACCCTTTCCTGACATTATCCCACTTGAGAGCTGAAAGCGACGCTTTTTTTCTTTTTTTTGCGTGTCAAGTACCGCTGTCTGTCTTCCCTTCCTATCTGCCCACCTACACTGTCGTTGGCATTCCCTTTCACTGCCATCCCATCCCTACGCACACACACACACACACGTCCAAACCATAGCCCTCTCAAGTAAAGATGCCGCCAAAGCGGTCCAAATCGCAATCCAAGTCGAAGGAGGCCGGCAGCGACGCGAAGGCTGCCAAAAAGAACTCCACGGTAAAGCAGCCCGCGGAGGATGGCGCGGCAGCCGCCAATGCACCACCAGTTGCTGCCCCGGCTGCCGTAGACGGCAAAGACATCTGGATGGCCACGGATGCCCTGCAGAAGACGAAGGCGATGCGCAACTACTTCCAGCTGGAGCGCGACCGCATCATCGCTTTTTGGAATATCTCGAAGAAAGAGCTGGAGGAGGTGCGGGAAGCGCTGCGCGAGCGGGAGCAGGAGAAGCAGGAGCACATTGAGCGCCACGCAGTCGAGAAGGAGGTGTTCAAGCAGAAGATTCGCCACCTCTTGTACGAAAACCAGCTGGAGCTGTCCAGCATGAAGGAGGAGGCGCAGCGGGCACTGGTGAACAAGGAGGAGGCGTACCGCGCGGCGGAGAGCGCCATTGCGTGCGACCTGCGCGACACGAAGCTGGCGGACCGCGAGCTGGAGGTGCGCCACCGGGAGCAGCAGCGGGCGTTGCTCACCCAGCAGGACAAGGACATCGCCGAGCAGCAGTCGCAGTTTGAGCGTGAGGTGAAGGAGATGCACCTCAAGTTCGAGCAGCTGCTGAAGAATGCGCGGGAGGAGATGGACGAGGCCCGCACGGAGGAGATCGGCCGTATTGCGGAGCGCAAGGAGCAGCATATCGCGGAGCTGAAGGAGACACACGAGCGCACCTTCAAGGAGATTAAGGACTACTTCAGCGAGATTACCTCCAACAACCTCGAGACGATCCGCACGCTCAAGGACGAGGTGTACGCCCGTAAGCGCACGGAGACGCACAACGAGAAGGCGATGTACGAGGTCGCGCAGCGCAACAAGAAGCTGACGGAGCCGCTGGCAAACCTGCAGCAGCAGAAGAAGAACCTGGAGATCGAGTTGGAGAACTACCTAGCCGACAAGGAAGCCTTGGCGGAGGTGAAGCGTCGGGTGAAAGACACCGACCAAGAGTACCAGACCCTCTCCTGGGAGCACGAGGTGCTCACGCAGCGGTACGCCAAGCTTGTCGAGGATCGCGACATCATCTTGAAGAAGTACAACGCGATGCTGCAGGACATCCAGCGCAAGTCTGCGTTTCGACGCGTGCTCATTCAGAAGAAGCTCGAGCTGGTGCAGACAGAGCTGGACGGGCGGGATGCAAAGCTAACGGAGCTGTTGAAGCGCGCCAACGTCAACCCAGACGACATGAAGGAGCTCGAGCAGAAGGTGCACGATTTAATGTCGGAGAAGGATAAGACCATCGACGACCTGCAGCAGCTGCTGCTGCGACTCACGACGCAGTGCGAGCGTGTCGCCACAACCTACGAGTCGTACATGAAGGGAAACAACGTCTCGAACTGGTCGGCGACGGCCAACGCAACAGCCGGCGACCCCGGTGCGTGAGTCCACGCCACACCTCAGCGTCGAGGATCGGTGTGAAGAATGGTAGCGGTGCACTCTAGCCGCAGCGGAGGCAGCTGGCGCTCCATCCTGTCCGCTCGCTTGTATTGCTGTGACTAATCCGCCATCACGCATTCGACGCTACTCAGCTATAAAAGCTACTTTGTAGGGTTTCTTTTTCTTCCCCCTTGCTGACACCAAAGCGTGTGTATTACTGTGTTCTGCTACTGTTTCGACTTTGTCATGTAAGCTATCCGTTTTTATTTTTTAACATATTATTCTGCCTTGTGCTCCTCGACGTGTATTGGAGAGCCTCATGTACATTTTCTCTTTTCCTTGCGCGTGATTGCAGCCGTTTGCTCACAATGTGCGAAACAGAACAAAAGTAACGTGAAGAACAATTTGTTGAGTACAGAAAGGTGACGACTATTTTTTCTTTTGGTCCGATCAAAACCGGACCTTTCTTCGTTGTTAGGAGAGCAACGAAAAAGAAGAAAAGAAGCGAACACGCAAGCTTAAAGCGAAAGACAGTCGTTTCCGCTTTCGCAGCGCATCTATCGGCTCTTGCGAAAAATAAAAAGGAAAAAGCAAGCGCTAGACCTCATCGAGGAGCGAAAGCCTTACACGGTCTTGCCGTGACACCGCAATTGCTTTCTTTTCATCTTTCTTCACATATTTCTCTCTTTTTCTTTTTTTTTCCCTTCACACTGTTTTGCTTCATTGGTGGTGCTTCAAAAAAGAAGAAAAAGAAACGCACTCCGCGTGAGAGGGACCACACACACATTCACCTCTCTCAAGAAGTTCCAGCAACTAGGCTGCACCTTGTGGCTACTTTTGTGTCTTGATTTTAGCTCGTCTTTTTTTTTGCCCGCTTCCCTCCCCTCTGCTTTCCAATGGCGGTGTACGAGCTAGCGGCGAAGAAGAAGAAGAACCTGTTGCGTAGCGTCAAGGCGGCGCAGGCGCAGGACGAGCAGGACCACTCTCACGACGACGAGGAAGAGGAAGAAGAGGAGGAGCTGGAGGACGACGATGGCGAAATTGTCACCGACTCCGATGCGGAGGAGGAGGAGGGGGCTGAGGCTCCCGCCGCGGCTGCTACTGCGTCGTCGTCGTCCGCTGCTGCTGCTGCTGCTGCTGCTGCGACGGCGGCTGCGGCAGGGGCGACCAAGGTGGAGTTCAACGAGCCGGCGCAGTGGGTGGAGCGGATGGCCCTCACCTCCACCCGCTCCCTCCCCACCGACCTCAACGCCGACGACGACCCGAAGCGGGAGGAGGCTTTCATCCAGCAAACGCTCCTCTCCGTGACGCGTGGCATCTCGCTGCTGGAGGAGGCGAAGGTGCCGTGGAAGCGGCCGGACGACTACTACGCCGAGATGTACAAGAGCGACACGCACATGAACGATGTGCGGCAGGCAATGGAGGCCTCCAAGGCGCGCATCGAGGCTCAGGCGCACCGCCGCTCCATGAAGGAGCAGAAGAAGTACGGCAAGGAGGTGCAGGCGGAGGTGCTGCGGCAGCGCGCCAAGTACAAGCGCGACATGCAGGATAGTCTCAGCGACTGGCGCAAGAAGCGGCGCGGCAACGACGACTCCCTGCGTGGCATCGTCGACGAGGACGAGGACGGCGGCCGCGGCGGCGGTGGTGGTGCGAAGCGCGGAAAGGGGCAGCACACCCCGCGTGCACGCAACCTCCGCCCTGGTGGCAACAAGCGTCCGGGCAAGAACGCGCGCCGCCGCAGTTAAGGGCGTAGGGTGACGAACGCAGAAGAAGGTGGCTGAAAAAAAAAAGGAAATAAAACGAACAATCACTGAACCAGCGTGGTGTTTCTCGTTAGACGGAGAAGAATTGTGAAAGGATGAATGAAGCTGAGAAGAGGAAGGCGAGCTTGCATTGCCGTAGTCTAAGCGAGCCTCTCCGCTGTTCTCCTTCCGCAGCGGGTGTCTTCTTCGTTGCCTTTTGGTTCTTTTTTTTTGCCCACAGTTTGCGTGCCTCGCGGCTTCCCCTTTTTTTTTCGTCGATGGTTTTCTGTGTATTCGTCGGTGAAGATGTGAGTGTGAGGGGCTCACATTTCTCTTTGTTCCTTTTGTAAATCTGATCGTTTAATAAGAATTAACGTGCTCGCTTCTTCAGGGAACTCACGAGACAAAGGAAGGATAGAAGAAATCAGAAAAGATGCGGTGTTGGCACCACTGCTGCAATCTGCCGGCCGAGTCCTCTGACGCGCTGCCTTGCATGTTTGTCATTTGCGTCCTGTTTCCCTCCGAAGAGGTCAGACACTCCTTAACACAAACCATCTTCAACAAAAGAAGGAGAGAAAGAAACGTAGCTTTTGCCTCAGAAGTGATGCGAAGAAGAGCAAGAGAAGCTGATGTGACAGCATCTGTTCCCGAAAGACGTGCGAAGCGTGCGTTTGCTTCTCTTCTTGATTTCCAAAAGGCCATCAGCTTGTGCTCTCACACGAGCACGGAACACTGCGCTGCTTGCCTGTCGGAGTGTTTGTGTGTGTTTGTGTGTGTGTTTATGTGCTTGGTAATCCGCTGTGGGTGGCGGCGACGCGAAGCTCCCCCATGTCAAGCAGCGTCATGAAGCTCTTTGAAACACAAAAGAAAGGGATCTCTATTGCTGATTCAAAATTCTTCCAACCTCTCTCTGTAAAACCACCTTTACTCCTCTTTGTATCTTTTACGTCTCTATCCCTCTCGTTCTCCAACGTGTTGCTGTGCGAAAGTAGTATTCATCTCCGCTACTTCAAATCACCTTGCTGTGTACGCTTCGGCTATCCTGTTTTCCTTTGCTCACTTCCGCTTCCGCTTTTTTTTAAATTTGCTTCGCTCGCTTTCACACGCAAAACAACAAACTCTGGTTGTAAAACAAACTCAAACTCTACTTTTTTCTCTTGTTGATTGATCGAACCAGGATCTAACTATAAAAACGAACGCTATTCACGTCAAAGGAAGAACTTTAAAAGTGCCTCGAACATTGACATCGACAAACACACACACACACACGCAAGGAAATAGTATCTGCTCATCATTATTTGAAACCTTTTTATATCTACCAAATACCACAAGATCACACTCCAACGTAAGCACACTCAATACTATCAACCTAAACATCTCTCTCTAATCATGCCGTCTCAGTCGTGCCGCTGGTACCCCGACACGGTCACCAACCACAAGCAGGGCGAGGGCTACACCATTTCCCGCGGTAAGTTCCGCAACCCTTTCGACCTCGCCACCCGCGATGCCCGCATCACCAGCTACGACCGCGTCAGCCGTCACGCCGCCAAGGCGACCGCCGTCATCCCGCAGCTGCACCCGCAGTTCCGTGGACTTGCTGATGGCGTCACGTGCGAGTTCGTCCTCCGCTCCTCCATCACGCAGCTCGGCGTCAACGCCGAGAACGTGTCCATCACGGTGGACCGTGCTGCGCGTAAGTGCTCCATCACGATGGACCTGGTGGCCCTCTCACCGCTGGCGGTGCTCATGCTGGACTACGTCAATGTCGGCGCGCACGTCGGCAAGCTGTTCGCGGTGGAGGCGAACCGCGTGGTGCGGGAGATGGGCTACATTGCCCGCCTGCTGCACGCGGTGAACCAGCGTGGCCAGCAGCTGCTCGTGTACGGCACCGGCGATGAGCCGTCGTGGGATCTGCGCATTGTGGACGGCCGCGTCGTGGCCTACCTGCCCGTGCTGCCCGGCACCTTCACCTACAGCGGCGAGATCCACGGACTCCTGCCGACGATTGGGTCGGCCCTGTGCAGCGGCACCGCCTACAAGGATCTGATCCGCCTGCACCAGGAGTTCCACGAGGGCCACACGCGTGTGGCGTCGGCGTCTGGTGTGTTGATGGTGCGCGGCTACGCCATGCACTTCCGCACCGTCTTTGGTCGCGTGGTGGACAGCCTGTTGCCGAAGGGGCTGCATTCCATGAGCTCCCGCACGATTGAGCCGGAGGAAGGCCTCTTCGACGTCGGCAGCCGCGACCGCACCTTCGTCTTCTACGGCGACTCGGTGGACGAGCTGACGCACATCCCGATTGAATTCTACACACTCGAGTCCTACCGCGAGCAGGTTCCTTTCTCGCTGCGCAAGACGCTGGCGGACCGCTGCAGCACGGCGAGCGACATCCTGCGCGCCTTCAAGAGCGCGCCGAAAGGCGACCTGCCGTGTTGCGCGTTTTTGTGCAAGGGCGGCCAGTTTCATGAGATGTGCGACGACGACTGGATCGTCGCGGACCCGCGGCAGACGACGTACGTCGGTCTCGAAAACCCAGAGGAGCAGCAGGAGCTGGTGCAGCGCTACACCTACCAGCAATGCGAGTACGCCATGCTGTCCGCCATCGCGATCGACGACATTTCAAGCGACGGCGTCCTCTTCACCCGCTACTTCCCCTCGCCGTGCCTCAAGTCTCTCATCCTGTCGCGCGCAGTGGGCAAGAAGCTGCGGGCCATCTTCTTCACCAAGGCGTCGCGCCACTACGGCTCCTTCTTCAGCCAGGAGGACGCTGCCATGCTGGGCGACCTCAACACCTTCGGCATCGCCGTCTTCCAGGTCAACGAGGCGAAGGGCGAGGTGTACCAGTACATCCGCCGCCCAGGCCGCGACGCCGGCGCCTTTGTGCCGCTCGAGCGCCGCCAGGAGTACATCCACGCCACCTTCTTCGGCGTCTACGGCTCGAACCTGGTCGCGGGCGACTTCGAGGCGGAGCTGATGACGCTGCTCAGCGGCATCCTGCACATTAAGAAGACCTGCAAGCACTCCCTGCTGAACGACACGAAGCCGCTGGCGCTGGTGACCGGCGGCGGCCCGGGTGCGATGGAGGTTGGCAACCGCGTCGCCAAGTCTCTCGGCATTCTCTCGTGCGGCCTCATCGTTGACTTTGGCAGCGTCGCCGCCAAGCCCGGTGCGACGATCAACGAACAGAAGCAGAACCCCTACGTCGAGGCGTACTTCACCTACCGCGCCGACAAGCTGGTGGAGCGGCAGTCCGACTTCAACCTCGACTTCCCCATCTTCCTCACCGGCGGCATCGGCACCGACTTTGAGTACGCGCTGGAGGAAGTGCGTCGCAAGGTGGCGACGGTGCAGCCCTACCCGATGATCCTCTTCGGCACGCCGGAGCATTGGGGGGCGAAGCTTTCGGGACGGTTCCAGACGAACCTGAACAGCGGCACCATTAAGGGCTCGGAGTGGATCTCGACGATTCCGTGGGTCGTCACCTCCGGCACCGAGGCGCTGGAGGTGTACCGGCACTTCTTCGAAGGCCGCCTGCCGGTCGGCCCGGGCCACCCGACGAACGAGCGCGGCTTCATGGTCGCCGCGGAGTACCTCGCGAAGGCGAAGTAATGCGTCGCAAAAAAAAAAAAACGAGGACAGGAAAGGAGCGGGAGTGCGGAGAGAAAAAAAGCACGGATAGGTTGGAGGCATCTCCTTAGCTTCACATACACTCTGCAAATAAGAACAAGCAAACAATTATCCAGACAAGCAGGGCATCAGCTTTTTTTTTTCTCTTCTACCGTTAGGTGCTTCCTACTGCACCACAACGTGAAAAAAAACTACACTTGCTTGTACTTCCTTTTTTGGCCTGAACGTTAACATTTTTCTCTCGTTACTTCTTGACCTGCGAGGAAAAAAGCAAAGGGCAAACGCGTACCGTGACACTCGCTCACTTTCACACTTTTTTTTCTTTGTTGGTCTGATCGTGTTGCAGTTCTTCTTTTCGCTTCGTTTTCCGGTTCCTTCGCTCTGCACTTCGGGCGTCTATTTGGCCGACACGGACACGCAAAAGTTAAACGACTTGACGTGAAGGTGCGACAACAAAGACGCTGTGCTCGACTGTTTGCGTTTGTCTTCCAACGCATTCGCTTTCGAAACTACGTGGCGTTTGCGAGGTTTGAGAGGCAACTGCAGTGGCGAGTGCGAAGCGGGACTGGGCGGAGCTCTACCTTTGATGGTCAGTGGTGCCCTTCGCTTTTTTTTTCTTTTCTGTGAGTTTCCAGTGTGTGAGGAGACAGTCCTTGCGAAGGATTTCCTATGCGTATGCGCCGAAGTGCTCATGCGCGCAACAAGGCGGTGCCATTACTCGGTGTCCACTACACAAACTAAAGCTCAATGAGCTTTTTCTTCTTCTCCGTTTACTGTGTTGCATAAAAAAAAAAAGAAAAACTGTCTCTGCCATTTTTCTCCTTATCGCCGCGGAGATAGGTTTCTCGTTGATACTCTCTGTAAAAGTTGAATCTTTTTTTTTCGCCTTGCTACGCGCAGGTGTGCCATCTATACACTATGTACGCTTTTCCTTTTCCATTCTTCTCGTTTTCTCAGTTTTTCCACAAAGAAGGAAGCAGCAGCTTTTCTGTTTCCCCTTTTTGCTTTCTTGTGTCATGAACGCGCTTTGCGGCGACAAGCTCCAAAGCCGTACTCGAAACCAACAACAGCAGCAACAATCATAAGAAGCGAAAAAAAAGGAGTTTTGCGTTAGCAAAGCAGTGATCAGGCGAGCAAGAGAGGAGAGGACAAAATACAAAATAATCCCTGCTTATTTCTCCTTTGTCTTCACCGTCGTGCCGCTTGGTGTCGATGTCAGCGCACCTTGCTGGCGCCTAATCAGGAGTTGTGAGAACACACTCGAGAGCGAAGATGACAGCAAGTAGGACTCTGCATGGGAGAGATGCCTATTAACTGTCGGTTTTCTGCGTGCTCAATTCACGTCATCCACCATCTCTCTAAGACTTATCGAAGAAGTCGTAGACTCCTTCGCGCCATCCTTTCATCCTCTAATCAATCACCTTTTTGCCTCCGTTTTTCTTCCTTTCATCAACGCACGTGCTTTGTCGTTTCCATCACGGTGGTGGCACTGGAAAGCGTACATTTCCTTTTTCCTTTTCGAAACGTTTCGAACGACGTCGTGCTCCGTGCAGTGCAGCTCGTTTTGACTCCAACTGAAATAGAGCTCCAATAGACAACAGAGTAGTCTCGCCACAGTGTATCTTCGCTTTTTTTTTTCGCTCATTCTCAGCCTTTTTTTGTTTCTCTGTTAGCTCTCTACCCTTCTCGCTGATCTCGTGTGCCCGCCACCGTGCACACACGCCGGTAGTGAGACATCTTAGTTAGACAGGCACACACACACGCGTTCAGCAAAGCAACAACAACCAATAGCTTAGCTCTTGCAGTAAAAAAAAAAACATGGCTGTGCCGATAGCCTCTGTTTTCTACTTCCGTGGGTGGGCCGCGATGGGCTTGCTGTCGGTGTTTCTGTTCATCATCGTTGGTGTCCCCGCTGCCTACATCCCGACCACCGGCAATCGAACCATTTACGTCGCTGTCGTGACTCCTGTCATGTGGGTGATCTACAACGTCGTAGCGTACTTCTTTCTCTACCGGCCCATGGTCCACTGCACCTCGGTGTTTCATACCGGCTCGTGCTGCAAAACCAAGTACGCGGATGGCAGCAACGACGTGCACCTGCTCACCAAAGAGATGTTTCAGCTCAACAACAGCCTGCACGCACTGAAGTGCGAGACGACAGAGATGAAAGCAGCGACCACGTTCATCAACCAACAAATAGACTCGCAGCGGAATGACGACGACACGCAACCTGACCGGTCGCCGTTTTTGACGATTACCCCGGGTGGACACTAGACGCGCACATCGCAGCGCCAACGTCAACAGAGTGGTGGGGGCTGTTTTTCCATACTTTTTTTTTTCTTCTCAGGGCCTTTTTTTTTTCTTGTGACGGACGCGTTTGCTCTGTCGCAGCGCAGTTCCCCCTCCTTCGTTTTGTGGACTTTCTCGTTGCGTTTCACCTGACGAGTCAAGACACTTGTTTTCCTGTTTCGCTTTCTTTTCACTCGCCTATTCTCCTTTTTTTTTGAATGTGTTTTGCTGGACTCTGACGTCGACACGGTTATCCCCATGACCAGGGTGATTCACAGCCACTGCTGAGTGCTGTGAGTGCGTCGCGTTTTTCTTTGCTTCTGTTTCGCACACTTGTTCTTGCTTCCTGTATTGTACGTTAAAACACAAAAAAACAACATCAACAACAAAACAAAATCAACAGTCTCGTACCTTTTTTTTCTTTGAAAAACCTCATGTGCTCGTGCAGTCTTCTTCTTTCTGAAGTGGTGCTGCAGCAAGTTGCAGCTGTTGCAGATTCGAGCTCCTTCGCGGCGACTTTTCTCTTGGCTGGTGTCTTTTGTTACGTTGCGAAGCCAAAGCACTGTGCCGCAGCCTGCGCACTGTTTAGCATTGCAAAGAGTGCCGTGGATGCATCGACTGCTGATGAGACGAGCGCAACACTACTCTGTCTACTTCTCTCCTACCTTTCTGCCTCCTCGTCGTGTGTTGTCACAATTCTCTCTCTCTTTTTCTTTTTTTTGGTCATTGTGCTGACGCGCCTCTTCCTTTACTGCCGAACTGTCAAGAAAGCATAGTTTCTGTTGGATCGCTGTCGGAACAGATCCTGCGTTATCCAGAGAAAAAAAAAAGCGTTTCAGCTGTGAAGCAACCAATCCGATAGAGCAAGCACGCACGTGCAACTGTGGTCGACTTTCTTCCGTGGCCACACATTCAATACTTTTTCATTTCCCTTAGCAGCTTCGGCTTCTTCACTTTTTTTTTCTGGCTTGTTTGCCCACACTTGTGTACACACACGCACACACCGACGATGAAGCGCAGCTCCGTTTTCCTGCTCGCGCTCGTAGCGCTGCTGATGTGCACGACGGCGGTGCGGGGGTTCATGTTCCAACTGCCCTCCGGTACCGAGCGCTGCTTCACGCAAGAGATCCCTAGCAACACGGATTTGAAGGTCGTCTACAGCTCCGACGACACGTTCGGTGACTTCCTTGACTGCCTCATCAACGACCCCGAAGGCGCACCGATCTTCACCAAACTTGGCGTCAACAGCGAAGCCTTCGTTGGGCACATGGTGAACGGTGGTGAGTACACCATCTGCTTCACCTCCCGCGTCGTCACGCGGACCAGCGGGACGGCGCGCAGCATCTTCCTGTCCGTTCAGATCGGCGCAGACGCGAAGGACTACTCGAAGATGGCGACGACGGATAAACTGCGTCCGATGGAGGTGCAGATGCGGGTGATGGAGGACACCGTCGCGGAGGTGCACAACGAATTCGTGTACCTCAAGAACCGCGAGGCGGAGATGCGTGGCACCAACGAGCACATGACGGCGATGGTGATGTGGATGTCGATCGGTCTCATTCTCCTCTTCGCCGCTTTCTCGTACCTGCAGATGCGCCACTTGAAGCGCTACTTCAAGAAGAAGCGCATGATCGATTAAGTGCGGTGACAGTGTCGATGGGGAAAGAAGAAAAGAACGCGTTCACCGGAAGGAAGCGGTGGAGTGCTGGGAGAGGTGAAAAGAAGCGCTTGTGTGTGTGTTTGTTTGCTCTACGTGTTGGTGTAGCAGCTCGCCTCGAGTGCTCTCTTCAGCGCTTTGTCTTTTTTTTTTCTCCTTTGGCGGCCGCTCTCTTCTGACGGTTTTGGGCTTTGTCAGAAGGATCTTCCTTTCCCTTACTTCCCCCCTTTTTCTTTTTCCTTGCGAGGTGTGGCGCTTCTTTTGCAAGCATTGCACTGAAGTGCGCTGCCGGCTTTTCTTCTTCTTTTTGCTTGGCACGCACATTTGTACTCTGAATCTTTGCGTTGAATGCTTTCTGCGGTTGCGCTCAAACTGTTCACTTTTTATGTCAAAAAGCAAAAGAAAAAACAAATCAATGAACACTCAACATGCTGCACACTCAAGGCGGAAAAAAAAGAAAAACTTGTGGCAACTGTCAAGGTTGCTGGACCCGCTCTGTACATCTCTTGTTTTCGGGAAGGTGCAACAAAGGCAACCCTTTGTTGTGTCAAGCACACGTCGCTGAACTCGTAGGACACTCTGGGAATGCATGTGACGCTTGTATGGTGTTTTGCTTCTTCTCATGCAGAGTCTTTTGCAGTGAGTCGCCTTGAGCCTCGAAGTGCAGCTACCATGAACAAGGCAGGTGTATATATATATATATGCGTGTGTGTGTTTTGCTTTGTCGCATGTACCAAGGCGATTCGTTCTCTCGAAGACGTTTCCTGCGAACGGGAGAAAGAGCAAGAACAAAGAAGGGAGCCGTTGCTCTGAACACGCCTCGACAGCCGCAACACCGTGTGCCGTTTTCAAAACGTCGATGTCCTTCCAGAAGTGCTCGCGCATGTACTTGCTTCATTGCATCTCTCTCCTCGTTCATCTCCAACTGTTTCCCCTCTTGTTTTATTTTTTTTTTTGATACGTACCAACCCTTAAAAAAAATATTATTACTCGAACCTTGTCTTCTTCTCTTTTTTTTCCACAGAAACGCTGCGCAAAGCAAAGAAAAACACAGTTTGTAAACGCACCGTGGAGTGGTTGAAAAACAAACAAACAAATACACAATCACAAACAAAGTAAATATAACCAAGAAGTCGTACTGTGCGGTGTACGGACACCACCTCAACTAAACAGGTGTGTTTGCGTCACTGCAGTCGCGGAAATCAATCGTTTTCCCACCTCTCTTTGTTCGCTGTGCTTTTTCGCTGTTCTATAAGAACGTTAGCAAAGGCAACCGCGATCGCCACCGCGAAACCACCGCAATACCGAAATCGTCTCTTTTCGTTTTTGCTTTGTTCGCCTAACTCGTATCAAGACGTATACGTCTACTTACGCTCAGGGGTGGGACAGTTTACATCCGTTTTAGTAATACCGAATTGTTTTCACACATATTACCTACTTTCCTCTCGGAAGCCATAGAGGTCTTTCTTTTCCTTGTTGAGCTCACGAGGAAAGTGTGTCTCTCTCTCTCTGCTCATTCACGTCCGCATTGTCTGCCTTCGTCCCAATCCCGTCATACCTGTTCTTGTTTATAATTTTTTTTTTCTAGCTGTTCACGGCACCTTGTCAAAGCGTGAGACTCTTGAGTGCCACTACATTTCTTTTTTTTCTCTCTCTGTTTTACCTCCTTTTTCACCTTCAGCGATTTGAGTATTTCCGTACACTTGTCAGCTATTTCATCTTCTCCTCCCATTATAGGAGAGCAGCTCTATTCTTTGACTCACTTGGTGTGTTTCTTTTTGCGTCCCTCTTTTTTTTTTTTCCTTCCTCTGTCGTCTATCTTGTTGGTAGATCTCTCCAAAAAGAGATCTGTGCGCTATAAAATAATACGTTTGTACAGCATTGTGTCTGTTTTCTTTTTTGTTCTCTTTACGCTCTTATTTCCGCCGCGTTCTTCTTTCTTTCCTCTCTTGCCTTTTTTTTAAAGTGAGTAAGTCAGTTGGACGTTCCTGGTGTTTATAAACGACCTAAGTGAGTCACTGTATATTTGCTAGTGTTGCATTTCCTCTACGGGTTCGGCTCTTTCTTTTTTTTTTTTGTTGCACTACTCGTTTTATCACCGGTTTGCGTTGTGACCGGTGCGGCGTGCCCTACACGACATAAAATGCAGCCACACCAAAACTACATGTACGGCGGCGTGCAGTCTCCGTACGCGAACGGCCGCTTTCAGGGCCCGCCCTTCGGCTACATGCAGCGCGGCCGGGTGCCACCACCACAGGGCCAGATGTTTCGTAATGGCGCCGTGATGAACGGAGGAAACCCGCAGCAGCAGCAGCAGCAGCAACAGCAACAGCAACAGCAACAGCAACAGCGTCATGGTAGCATGAATCGCGTAGGCGGTGTGCTGCCATCGCTTCAGGGCACACACATGCTGCCCGTCACCCGCCTTCCCGTTTCTCCCGGCAGCAGCGGCGGCGGCGGTCTGATGCCAATGCCGCCGACTTCCCCCAGTGGCACGTACATGCGTCGCCCGCCTGGCCCCATGCGGCACCCACAGGCAATGGGCTACCCCGCCACCTTTGTCCCGCGCGGGATGGGTGGTGCGCCGGTCTTCCCGAACGGCATGAACGGCAACAACGCCAACTTGATGCTCAACGAGCGG
>AUXI01000026.1:0-71066 GCA_000482105.1 Crithidia acanthocephali | reverse complement strand
CTTTTCTTTTTTTTCTTTATCCGATGTTATTCTCATTTCAATTATTGTTGTTATTCTTTGACATGTAAACGTGCCGTCACAATCTCCACTCGTTTCGGTTGGTCCCCTCCAACAACAAAAGAAAAAATTGTCTTCGCCGTTTAACTGGGCAGGAGCACAGAAAGAGGAAATGAGAGCGGTGGCTGAGCTAGACTGTGTCTTTGATCAGCTGCCGAGTGTGGTCGAATTGTCAAAGGCAAGATGTTGGAAGGAGAAGAATGCTTTGCTACTGTTGGGGGGGTACTCGTGTGCTGCGTCTGGTACACCACGCGTGCTCTCGATCATGAGCGTAGAAGCCTGCTCTTTGTTTCTCGGGCTTTGTTTTTTTTTTTGTTTGTTGTTGTTGTTGCACAGGAGAGAGTGTGTGTGTATGAATTGCTACTCTTCTTCTCAAATGTGAAAGCACTATGCAAAATTGTGTGATCTTGAGCTCAGTTGGATGTACGACTCTTTTAGCATTCCCTGTTTTCTCTTTCTCTGTCCTGACCTCCTCTCTCAAATCTACGCATCTCATCGCATGACATCGCCGTTATTCGTGCAGTGTTGTCTTTTTTTGATTCCTTCCCATCAAATCCTAGCTTTTTTTATTTTTTCTGTCCACAACTCCGTTTCCTTTTTGTTATTTTTCTTCGCCTTTATCGTTGTATCCTTCACGTCGACTCAGCGGCGAAAAGGGGAAATGATTCAGATTCTCATCGGTATTGCGCTGTCGGTCGCTGCCTTCTTCGCGTTTATGTACACGCGGACGGCCAAGGTTGCACTGGACCCGACGATGTTCAAGCAGTTCAAGCTGATCCGCAAGACGGAGGTGAGTCACGACACCCACGTCTTCCGCTTTGCCCTCGACACCCCGGAGCAGACGCTGGGGCTGCCGATCGGCCAACACATTGTCCTGCGTGCCGACTGCACGACGGCCGGCAAGCTGGAGACGGTTACCCACTCCTACACCCCGATCACGAGCGATGATGAGAAGGGCTACGTGGACTTCATGATCAAAGTGTACTTCGCCAACGTCAACCCCCGCTTCCCGCACGGTGGTCGGTTGTCGCAGCACATGTACAACATGAAGATTGGCGACCGCATGCAGATGCGCGGCCCGCAGGGGAAGTTCACCTACCTCGGCAACGGTGTCGCCCGCATCCAGAAGCCCGGCCACGGCCCGGCCACGGAGAAGGTCGACGCCTACGCCGCCATTGCCGGTGGCACGGGCATCACCCCGATCCTCCAGATCATCCGCGCGATCAAGAAGAACAAGGAGGATCGCACCAAGGTCTTCCTCGTCTACGGCAACCAGACGGAGCGTGACATCCTGCTGCGCAAGGAGCTCGACGAGGACATGAAGGACGACGACCGCTTCCATGTGTGGTACACGATCGACCGCGAGGTGAGCCCGGACTGGGCGTACGACAAGGGCTACGTGTCGGAGGAGATGTTCCGCAAGCACCTGCCGGTGCCGGACAAGTTCGGCGACGACTCCGTGCCGCAGAATCGCGGGCTGAAGCGTGTGATGGCCCTCATGTGTGGTCCGCCGCCGATGGTGACGATGGCCATCAAGCCGAACCTCGAGAAGATCGGCTACACCTCCGAGAACATCTTCAGCTTCTAAGAGCGAAAGAAAGAGAGATCAAGAAAGCACGTTGGTGCTGGTCCGTTTCTCTTTTCTTCCCTTTTCGTGAGGCGTTCTTCGTGTGTGCCTCCATCATGTTTTTTTTTTCTCCTTCGTGTTTTTGTTTATTTCGAGTTTGTTGTCGTGTATAACTAAAGCCTGAAAATCCTACGCGGTGTTCTGTTGAGCTACTAACATAAATGGCGTTTTCGAGCAAACAAATATAAATCTAAAAAGAGATCTAGATTGCTTTTTTTCAGTTTACCTTCTCACTTTACCGCATCAACTGTTTCTTTTTTCCTCCTTTTTTTCGATTGTTTGTTTCTTGCAAAAGTAAACAAAGAGAAAGAAAAAAAATTGCTTTTTTTTGAAAAGAGAAGGGCGAACTGCAGCTCTCTCGCAGTCTCCCATCTTGCGTGTTTCCCATCAAAAAAAAAAGTCAAAGAGGCACGGTGCAGTCTCTGTAAGCTACACGTGATCCTTACCTCGGCTCCCCATTGCGTCAATTGTCTTTCCCCTTTCTTTTTACTCCTCCTCTGTCATTCTTGACTCAGGAACACTTAAATTGACAAAAGGGGTATCAGCACGATCTCATCATCTGTCTCTTTTTCTTTTCGGTTCTTACTCGATTCTTACGTCTATCTTTTTGCTCTTGACGTTTTTGTGGGCTCAGCAAACAACAACAAAAAAAAAAAAGAATAGAATGTGACCAAAAGGAATGCAGCTGTTCCAATAGTGTATCGACAACGTGTGGTCAGTATTTTTTTGGCGAGACGATTTGAAAGGGCCAGCTCTTGTCGAACGCGCTGTACATGGATGTGTGGTTTCTTTGTTGCTAAGGATCATTGGTGTGTCGTCTTTTGTGGAGTAGCGGGTTGTGGAAACCAGCTTCAGAGTCTCATAAGCACTTTGCTGATATCAAAAGAAGAAAGTCAGCTTCAAATGCTCTTTAGCGCAGCAGAGGTGTGCTTGCTGTTCCACTCTAGCTGGTTCCTTTCAGTGAACAACAACAACAAAAAACTGTGTCCTTTATCCTTTGCTTTTCCTTCACGCTTCTCTTCTTGTTCTCGGCTTTCTCTCTTGCAGCATCTCATTTGTAGTGTACCCCACAGATCTACACACACACACACACACACACACACACATCTGAAAACATGGACGCGCAATCCGCTGACACGCCCAGCAGCCCTAACGGCTATCCTCTTGCCGGCACCGTGAGCAAAGCCCTCCTCGTCGTGGCCCCTGCCTTCGCACGGGAGCGGGAGTTCGTGCAGTACCTCAAGTACCGTCTCTACGACGCCGGCTTCATCATCGTCCGCGAGGAGTTCCGCCTGCTGAACTACGAAGTCACGTCGAAGCTGTGCATTAACATGGACGCCCCGGCGCCGCTGCTGCCGCCGTCGTCGCTGCCACCCTCGACGGAGGCTACGGCCGCGCTGACGAGTGAAGGCAGCGGTGCGACGCCTGCTGCAGGTGTGGTGCCCGCCTCTCTGCTGTCGTCGCCGGAGGAGTTGGTGGGGACGGCGTACCTCTTCGTCCTCGCCCGCACGAACTGCCACGCCCTGCTGCAGTCTTTTGTGGCGGCGCAGCTGTGCGGCGAGGACGCCGAGGTGCTGGAAACCTTCCTTGAGGAACACCACTCTCAGCGACGCGAACTGCCCTTCTGGCTCTCCCAAACACCGGCGGGGGCGACGCGGTCCGTGGCGCTGCTGTTCCCACGGATGCTCGCCGAGGATGTGCCGTCGTCGGCCGTGTCACGCGAGTACGTGCAAGCCAACTTGAAACAAGCCCTGGTGCCAGCGCTGGCGGAGCTAGCCCGCCAGAAGCCCGAAAACCCACTTCGGTGGCTGGCGATGCAGCTGCTGGCGAACAACACACAGTCGCCGCCGATGATGACGAATTCTTACTGAAGGGGGAGTGTGGGTCATGGGGGAAAAGAAAACGACGGCGTGCGTCGAATCAGGCACGCTGTGTTGCTCTTTTCCTTTGTCTGGCCACGATGTACATTACTGTTGTGGTTGTTGTTGTCTCTGTGTGACCGCTCCATTGTTATGTAGGATACTCAAATTAAAAAAAATAGGGGGAAAACCCGCAAAGAAAAAAAGAAGAAGATGTCACTTTCTGACGTTACGATGTGATTGTCTGTCCTCTCCGGTAGGAGGTCTCACCATCACAACACCTCTGTTGATGGAGAGGTTGCCTGTGATCTCGACTGCTTGACGCTGCCCCCATCCACAGTATGCACCACCCCGGACGGCAACTCCCGGGAAAAGAGTGGTGCTCTGCTGCATTGGCAGCTTAAAAGCCACCCTTTTTGACCAATGCGCATCCAAAACAAAACGTGATACATGCAACCTGTTCATTTTCTCTCACTCCTTCTCCTTCACTTTGCTCGATCGATCATCCTCTTGTGGTTTGACACGGTATTCACAGGTCACACACACACACACACACGCACACTCACTGATACTTTTTTTTACCGCTGTCGTGAACTCCTTTCACAGGGGGGTAACTTGACAACACGCAGTAGGGTTTTTTTTTCTTTGAGCACGACGCCTTTTTATTGAGTCGCAGTTGTGCTATCACTTCACTGCGTGTGGACATCAGCACGTCGCGATTTGCCGAAGGTCATAGGCCAAGGAGGGGTGCTATTCTACGCCGTCGCTTAGCGATTATTCTCCCTTGTTTGTTCGTTTGTTTGTTTGTTTGACGAGTTGTGGGTAATCACATATCGTCTTTTTTGTTTATTAATTTCCTGGATTATTTCTTGTTTGCTTTTCAACTCCGTACTTCTGCAATCCACGCTGCTCTTTTCTCATCACTGATGACTGCTCCTCAAAGTGTCTCGCTGGCCTTTCCACGAGAGGATGGCCGCGCTGCAGCCTCGCCAGCCTCACCAGCGTCACCGTCGTCGTTTCCCACTTGTGCGACGCTGGAGGACGTGGCGGTCCGCCTCTTCCATCTCCTGCACAGTCCCCCTCTCTCGCTGGCCTCGCTCGTGCGTGCCGGCCTCCTCGCAGAGGAGGAAGACGCACGTGGACGCTTCACGCTCGTGTCAGCGGCCCCGGCGCATTCGCCGAACAGGCCAGCGCACGCAGGAGATCAACGGCTCTTTCCACCGGCAGCCCCAGCAGTCGCCGCAGCCGTAGCCGCACAGGGCCAGGCACCGCTGGCCTCGCCGGTGTCAGCATCGGCGCCGAACGCCTTTCATCTAAGCAGCCACACGCATGGCGGTACCACCGCCTCGGCGACGTCGAGCAGCGAACACAAAAGCGATCGCAAAGCGACGCTTTCCTCCCTCACCGCACAGATGCAACTGCACACGTCAGCAACACCAACTCCTTCCTCCGCGGTGGGCAACGCGCCGCAACACGAGCAGCCCATGTCCTTGCACGCCAACGCTGAGACGACGATGACGGTGGGTTCACCCGTAGCCACGCTCGCCGTCGCCTCCCCCACCTCTGCCCGCGCCGCTGCTGTCACGGCCTTGTACCGACCACCTCGCGTGTCTGGGGAGGCCCTTGCACGCCGCCTGGCCGACCTCTACGCACACCACCCGTCCTACGCCTTGCGGGAGTGGTTGCACCGTGAAGCGATGCGATTGTGCTGCCCCACCTACCAGGACCCGGTGTCGAACGACGTCATCGCCACTGCTGAGGCGCTGCGGCAGCGCGATGCCCTGGTCACCCTGTACATCCATCTTTACGAGGAGGAGTCCTACGGGAGTCACGCGGGGTCCCCCACGACGGGGAATGGCGGTCACGCACCGTCGCTGCAGTCGTCACCGCGTCCGCAAGACCCTGAAATCGCGGCGTGGGGCCGCAGTTTGCATCGCCTGATGGGCTGCCACCACCAGCGGGAGCGGCACTGCCCCCACCGCTCGTTGGATGGCTTTCAGCGTCCCTCCGGTGCCGGTCTGCACCACACCGTCGCGAAAACGGCGGCCGCCCCGGTGCGAAAAGCAGCTGAGCTAGGAGGTGGTGGTGCGGCAGCGGCGGTGGCACGTCCGGAAAGTTGGCCGCGGCCGACCAAAGAGGCACGATCGGTGGCGCTGCATTTCGTCCAGCAGCTGCTGTGCAACACACCAACGCTGCCGCCAAAGACAAAGAGAGACCGCACGCTGCGAGAGGGCACCGCCGGTGCCTCCACGGCCGTGCAGCGAGCCACATCCACAGCTGCGTTTTCCAGCGATCGCACGGGACCTGCCGGTGCGGCGTACGCGGCGCAGACGGTCACGTTCATGCGTCCGCCGGATGCGCAGCGACCGCCTAAGGTGTCGATGGCGTCCGCCGCCCCCGCCGCTGCGCCGCCGCCGCTGCCGCAACGCCGCGCGCCACCCGTCGTCACCTCCCTCGACTGCATGTTGGGCATCGAAGGCGACGCTGTCTCTGCGCTGGAAACAGCAGCCGTCACCACCAACTCAAATGCAGAGACGCACAACGCCCCGGGTGGTGATGGGGACGGCGATGCACGTGTGTCAGGGGCCGCGGCAGAGGCGACGGTTCCCGCACGCCACGGCCCACGCATCCACCTTCGTCGTGCATCTCTGGTGGACCAACGCCCCGCCGCCCCTGCTGGTGCGGAGGGCAGCCGTAGCGACGGCATCGTACCTGGCAAGGCGGTGGATGCAGAAACGACATTGCGGCCATCGCAGCAGCAGCACCGCCGCCACCGCACTGACCGCAACAGTGAAGACAGCAGCAGCAGCAGCTCCGTCAGTCTACCCGTCGTCGGCGAGGAGGGCGAAGATGCGCTGTCGTTGTCGGAGGACGAGGCGAGTGTCGACGAGGACGAAGAAGAGGAGGTGTTCGCCATCAATGACGATGGCGACGTCGACGAAGCACACTCGACGGAGAGGAGCCACAGCCACCAACAGCAGAAGCACCACCACCACCACGAGCATAGCAGCCATCACGGCAGCAGCAGCAGCGGCGGCACCAGTCACCGCACCCACGAGAAGGGGGAGACGACGAAGGAGCGCTTGTGGAAAGGAGAAAGAAAAAACGGCAGCAGCGGTGTCGTGAGTCGACAGGCGTCGTCGTACCAGACGGCGGCCTCTACCACGACCACGCTGGATTTCCTGACGAGCCGCAACGGGGGCCTTCTGAGCGCGACGGTGGTGGCGCCACTCACGGCAGCGGCTGTTTCGCAGGCCAGCCGCTTAACGTCTCTCCAGCCGCAACCGCCAAGTCCCAGCACCAGCGTCACGCAGCACCACACGAGTCAAGACGTGACACCGGCACAGATGCAGACTTCGTCGGACCCCAGCCAGCAACAGCAGCTGTCTGGCATGCAATCCATGGAGCTGAACGGCACAGCGCACCTGTCGAATCCTCTCTTCGCCGGTTACACCCTGACACGTCCGTTTACCCTGGCTGAGCTCCCATCGGCCGAAGCGCAGCAGCTCCTGCACCTCCCGCACTACGCCCAGGCTCACGAACTCAACCGCCTTGCCGGGCTGCGTGGTCGGTCCTGCTACCAGGACCCGTACACGAACTGTCTTATCCTGACCTCGCTCTTTCTGGAGCACCTCCCGCACTGCTTCGGCGAGTACTGCAAGCACTGCCCCCACGGCGAAGTGTGCCAGCGCCGTCAGCTGCACCCACGCGAAGCGCATCGACGCCGTCACCACCGCAGGACCCACAAGCATCTGCATCCGCATCCCTGGCGTGTGATGGCAGCACCGCAGCGGAAGAAAGACGAGGCCAACGATGTGCACTGGACGCACGTGAACAATGAAAACCTGGGCGGCAGCAGCAGCGACACGAACAGCAGCAGCAGTGGCGG
Source organism: Crithidia acanthocephali (assembly GCA_000482105.1). Lineage (NCBI taxonomy): Eukaryota > Euglenozoa > Kinetoplastea > Trypanosomatida > Trypanosomatidae > Crithidia > Crithidia acanthocephali. The sequence goes on along the minus strand of AUXI01000026.1, from coordinate 63,634 downwards.
CTCCTCCTTGGATGTGGAGGACGACGACGTCGATGACCCGGAGACGATTCGCTTCTTCGAGGAACTCGACGCAGCCGATGCGTCGCCCTCCACGCAGCACCCGTCCATCTCTACAATGGTGCCCAAGCCCATGTCCACGGTAGCCTCCGGCGTCGCTGCCTCCACGACAGACGTCACAGCGCTGCACCACCACGCGTTTCCTTCGCAGGCCACACCGCGTTCTCCGGTATCGGACTCCCCCTCAGCTGCGTCGTTGTCTGACGCCGACGCGTCGTCGTCGTCGTCGTCGTCGTTTTCGGATGAAGAGGCGCATCCCGATGAGCAGCACCGCCACCACCTCCTCCGCTCCGCCGCGCTCTACGCCTACGAGGATGGTGGTGACGCCTTCACTGGCAACGCTGCGGGTGTGGTGGTGCAAGTGAACTCGCTGCGCGATTTGCTCTTGTGGGGCAGCAACCCGAGTAACCGGGGCAATCCGGCCCAGCTCGGTCAGCCTAGCTCGTGTGTGGAGGTGGCTGGTGTGCAGCGGCCTGACGCGGTGGAGGGGCGTGCGAACTCGGCGGATGCCGCCGTGAAGAGGGTGGTGGATGTGGAGGAGCTGCTGCGGCGTCACGAGGCCTCATTTGAGCAATTCAACTACCTGGACTACGCCGGTCTGTGAGATAGTGGTGGTAAATCTCCATTTTCTATTTCTTGTTGTTTTCTTTCACTTATAACTTACTTTTGCAAGTTGTAAGACGTGCATTGTAAAGACAATAACAACAACAAAAAAAGCATTCAGTACATTTGTCCATGATTGGATCCGCAGTTGCGGCAGCAGTTTTTTATTAATGGTGTGTTCTTTTGGCCGCTTACGCTTCCCAAGTAACGGCGCACAACGCTAACTGTGTGTGTGCATGCAAGCGTGTGTGTGTGTCACGGACGCAAAATGTCTTTTTTCCCCATTAACGCTGTGTGATCTGCACACGCATTTCCTCCTTTTTTTTTCCACGACGTGCACCTAAACCAAAAAATATGCGAAGGCGGAACACCAAAAACGCGCTTTACAGTGCAGTCACCTTCTGCGTTTCGGCTTTTTTTTTCTCCTCCGCTCGAATGCGCTCCCTCCTCGTTGCTGCTGGCAGGCGCTGTTTGTGTTTTGCACACACCGCGTTCCTCCTTCTCCTTCTCCTTTTACTAAAGGACGAACTCTGTGCGGCTGCACGCAGCGTGCGAAGAGCCGCACGGACCTCCGCAGCCACACCGCTCTCACGTCGCAGCGGAACACACCCACGCGACTACTATCTCGGCCACTTCAACAACAGCTGCGCTGACTCGCTGAAGAACGTGCGACCGGCAGAACACAAGGATGAACCGGCGTGCTTTACGGGCGATGGCGTGCAGGTGGCGGTGCTCGACACGGGTCTGTGCGCGCACGTAGCAGCATGGAGCCGCAACGATGTCACGTGCACGAGTGTAGTGCCGGGCGTGGCATGCCACGACGCGGGGTGTGGGCACGGCACGCGGAGTCTCAGTGTGCTGGCTGGCCACCTCATCTCTCCAGCCGTACTCGACTGTCAAGGGAGTGAAGGCAGCGCGGCTGGGAGCAGATGCAACAGCGACAAGTGGCGTGAGGCGCAGACAACGTCCTTCTCCCGGCAGCACTACATTGGAATGGCACCACAGGCCCGTGTGCGGGTGTTCCGCGTGTTCGACCACGCCGGCCGCACACACGAGCGACACCTCGCGAAGGCGCTGGACGTCCTCCTGCGTGAGGCCGAGGTTTACCAGCAGGCGTTACGCACACGCGGTGGTGTCGTCGACGTCGCCGCCGCGGCGTCGCTGCAGCCGCCGGTGGATGTCGTGAGCCTCTCGTACGGTAGCGAGGATTACTACGGCACCGCCGGCATCCAGGCACGACTGCACCGCCTCATGCACCACCACGGCGTGGTGGTCGTTGCGGCTGCCGGCAACGATGAGTACCGCCACGGCACCGTGCGCAGCCCTGCGGACATGCCGGGTGTCATCGCCGTCGGCGCCATGAAGCTGGTGCGGCGGCCTCTCTCGGAGAGTGTGAAGTTTGTGGCGGGGTTCTCGGGTCGTGGCCCGACAACGTGGGAGCTGCCTTTTGGGGCCGGTAGGGTTAAGCCGGACCTCGTCGCACTCGGCCAGGACGTGTGGACGGTGGAAGGCGTCTCTACCCCAGCAGCAGCGACGGGGAGTTCGCTGGAGCGTCAGCCGCGGCTGCAGTTGCGGTCGATATCCGGCACGAGTGTGGCGGCTCCAATTGTGGCGGGTGTGGCAGCCCTTCTTGTGGAAGCCGTGCGTCGGCAAGCGGCGGGGGCCATCAACGATGCAGCAACGGTGTCCCTTTGCAGCACTGCCGCGAGCGAGATTACGGGTGACGGTGCTGCTGAGGCGGAGTATGGGAAGCGTCGTCTCCACACGTCGCTGCGCGTGCGGCAGCTGCTCCTGCGCACCGCGGAGCCCCTCTCGCCCGGGCGTGACGACCTGGACGACGGTGCTGTGCTGGCCTCGACGCGTCGCAACACGTCTTGTCTCGGTAGTGCATCCACGCCTGCCAGCGTGTTGGCTGGTGTGCCGCTAACGCAGCTCTACACCCGGTACCTCTACTTGACCCGGTGGAGTATTCTCTCGCAAGGCATGGGCGAAGTGCAGCCGCGTCGTGCGTTGATGCGTCTTCTCGCCGAGCCACAGCGCAGTGACGCCGCGTGTGCGTCGTTTTCGATCCCGGCGTCCCTGCACGTTGGCGGTGCGAACTGGAGGAAGAGGAATCGCGGTGGTGGTGGTCACGTAATGCCTTCCGAGGCGGGTGGCACCGGTGTACGCCACCCAGGCTCCGCTCCTCTGTATTGGTGGCCATACGCAGACATGGCGGTCTACCCCGGTGCTGCACCGCTTCTTTTTAACCTTTCTGTGCACCTCTGCCCCGCGGATGATGGAGGCTACTGCAGACGAGCCAGACACACACCCACGGAGAATGGAGGGAGAGCCGCCCCACAGCACGCGTTGAGCTTCGACTTCACCCATGTGACGGCGCACCACTTGCGCGATGCTGCGGTGCAGTTGAACGGAAACAGCACCGCCAATAGCAAGGTTGTATTGCTGGCAAAGGACGACGCGATGAAGCTTCATTGGCGGCTGGGCAGCGTGCAGCACCTGTTGAAGCGGTACCTCCTTCGAGTGGCCTTGGTGTTGCGGGAGGTGTCGGCACCACAGGTGCAGGCGCCGCCGCCACATCCACAGCGCGTGTCTTCACGTCTTCCAATGACGGCCTTCACACTCTCCGCTGCGCTACACGTGCCCTCGGCGGCACACACGCGGCTGCGCTACTGCACCAGCGCGCGAGAGCTGCTCGTCGATGTCCGTGCACCGGATCGAGACAGTAGTAGCAAGGCAGGTGACGGCAAGGGCAGCACCGGCAACACCGCGGACGCCAGCAGTGACAAGTCAGCGCGTGTCGGCGTTCCCCTCTTCCACGCCTTCTCTGCCATCACGGTGGAGGGTGAGATTCGCATACATGACAACAGCAGGCCAGCTCACAGCACAGCAGCAGCAGCAGCAGCAACAGGAACAGCAACGATATCATCACCACAGCACGATGAGCGCTCGTCTGCACTGCTTGTCGTTCCTGTCCGCATCACCATTCGTGCCCCGCCACCACACGCGCGGCGAGTCCTCCTGGACACAAGCCTCGACTGGCTGAACCCGACCACCGCGGCGTCAAACCTCTTCATCGCAGGGGACGACCCACACGCGCTCGGGTCACACTTCTCCGACGGGGCCGCGGTCCGTGCCGCGGGTGTGCACGGTCGGCGTGATCGCCGCCGCGGGTATGCGGAGGTGGGTGGCGACCACCCGCACACGAACCTAGCGCTCTTGTACGTGTACCTGCGTCAGAGCCTGGGGCTGGATGTGAGCTTCCTCCCTCTGCTGCACGTCACCACAACGGCCTCTGCACAGATGAGTATTGCGTCCAACGCCGACACGTCTCTTTCGCGTGCGGGTCTGACGAAAGACCGGGCGACACGCGCGGCCGTTGCTGCGTTGCGGAGCGCCGGCACTGTCGTCGTGGTCGATCCGGAGCGGCCGTTGCGTGGCGCGATGCGTGCGCTGCTGACAGAGGCCATGGCCCCGTCAAAGGCCAGCGACGATGGGCTTCGCCTCGTGCTGATCTCGGAGTGGTACAGCGCAGTGGTATCAGCGCCGCTGCGGTGGACACGCGATGACGGTGCCCACGACACCAACATGAGTGACGGTGAGGCGGACACGAAGGGCGAGGTGAGACCAGCAGCCGCACAGAACTTCGAATCTGCGACCAGCAAGGCAACTCCTCTCGCTCTTCCGTCGTCGGATGTGGAGGATCGTGCGGCGACGCAGCTGCGTCCGTGGCGTGTTGCATGCACACACAACGCCGGCGACAACGCGAGCGGTGCACCTGCACCAACGTGCGCCATTCGCGGACTGCAAGGGACCTGCCACGTCCCGTCGTGGAATCGCTGGTTCGACGAGCTCTCCACCGCTGCCGCTGCCAGGACTCGCACGCACCGCAACGACGACAGTCGTAGTCGTAGTAATACTGGTGCGAAAGACACTCGCAACGGCAGCAGTGATGCAGGGACGCTGCGCTCCCTTTTCCGGCTCAGCGAGGATACGGTGATGGACGGTGTATTGATGGTGTCTGCAGCGCAGGAGCCCCGCGACCCTGCGGCCCCCCTCCACAGCCCACCCGCGCAGACGGTTCGCTCTCTGGGTGAACTCAGTGCTGCCGGCGTGCTGCAGTGGACCTCACCCCCGAAGCGCAGTGAAGACGCATCAAGAGAGCCCGTTGCGCCAAGGCAGAATGAAAACGTTCGCGAAGGGAGGGCCACACTGTGCAACGTCATGCCAAGCTGGTCGCGTCTGCAACGCCGCCTGCGCAAGCGAGCCTCGACCGCTGCAGACGGCGCCACACCGCTGCAGGCAGCAGACGCCGTGGAGGACGACGATGTCTGGGAGAGCTTTGCGAGCGCGCTCGACCACCCCCGTGAGAGTGCGCTCGCACACACGGACAGCGTTGCCGTTCACGTAGACCAAGGAAGCGATACAGTGGCGTTCTCTCCGACAGCTGTGGCTCGTGCAACACCGGCAGTGCTGTCACGCGGCGTCTTGGGCTTCATGGAGCTCCCGTCCTCCAAACTGCACTGCGAGGCAGCGCCCACGCAACAACAACAACAACAAGGTGCACGGTGTACCGGCCAGCCTGGCCGTGTGGCGGTATTCACCGACTCCGACTGCTTCTCTACCGAGAATCGTCATCTGCAAGCTGCGCTGCTCGAGCTGGATGCGCAGATGAGCGCTGATGGCGCAGCGGCGGACTTTGCCCACACATCCGCTGGGCAGCTCTTCATGCGGGCTGAATCAGCGAAGAGCTCGACCTGTGTGGAGGTGATGAAAGAACTCCTCTACTGGACCCTCACCGGCGATGGAGAACGCTGGTGGGAAGCGGCGCAGCTGCAGTGCGAGACGCGCTCCTGGCTCCCGGCCTTCACGTCGGGACGGTCAAAAGCATCGCACGGTGACGCTTCGAGCGACGGCACACGTGCGTCGTGTGCAACCGCCCGTGGCGATGCAGACGATGAGGAGGAGGATGAGGAGGATCTGCTGCACACCGCTCCAGAGCGGGCGAGCGTCGGTGACACCGTGACGCAGCTGTGGGTCGCCACCGTTGTGGCTGCTGACGCTGACAACGACACCGCAGCGGAGGCGGGAGAGTGCGGTTCGGCTCTCTCCACCATGGGGGATATTGCGGACGGCATCTGTCGCACGGGCACGCGCACGGACGGCGGCGAGGCAGCTGCAGCGGCGGCCCACGCACTTACGCAGCGCTTCGCCGCACAGCAGGCGAAAGCAGCGGCGGAGATGCTCTCTGCGTTGGCCACTCTGTACCATGGTGATTGGGACGCACATGTTAATGCGCAGGGCAAGGGCGTTGTTTCCCTTCGGCACAGCAGCGGCCAAGACAAGCCTCGTGCGTCCTTGTCGGAGAAGACAGGCACGGTCGTTCGCGGGGAGAGCGCGCGGCACCGCCAGAGCTTCCATCGACACGATCCACGGGAGATCCTCTACTGGTTACGCCATCCAGTCGTCCTAGTCCAACTTGCAGCGTTTGTCGGTCTTGTGGCAGGCTACATCGTGCACGGGATCTACAAGCAGCACGGCGCGCGAAAAAAGCTGAGGGAACGCAAAGCGGCGTGATGCGTGGAGGCTGTTATGATTTTTTTTTTCAATTTATGTTGTTGTTTTTTCGCATCTCTTGCAGCCTTTGTGCGCTTGCAGGAGTGAGTTTCTGCTAGAGCTGTTCCAGCGCTAAGAGAAGAAGTACAGAGCAGTTTTCATTCAAGCAAAAGGCTGTGTCGAGAAGGCGGCACATGAGATCAGGTGAAGCGTCCATCGTCCACTGTCCACAGACACACACACACCAAAAAAAAAGGAAAGAATCAATAGCATCGTTGGTTCTTTGATTCACCCGTCAGAGCCGAACCGCTGCGTATTTGTTTTCACGATCAACTTCAGTGAGTACAAAACAACTTCCTTTTTTTATTATTCTACCGTTTTTTTTTTTTTTTTCCCCGTCCACAGGTCAAACAACAACTACACACTTTATTTCCCTTTCACAGCAAAAAAAAGAAGCACTCATGAAGTCTGCACGTCCACCAACAAAAGTGCAACGCACTGGCTTGCCGTACGGTGCCATCACCCACACACGTCGCCACTCTAATGATCCACGCAGCGCCTCCTTGCTGACCCGCGTCGTGCACCGTGTGGGCACTGCCGTGGCCATGCTGAACCCACTGCACCGTCTGGCCGCAGCCGCCGCAGCGTCACGTGCAGCACCCAACTATGCATCGAGCACCACTTCGAGTAGAGAGGTGGGGGAAGTCGGTGCGAGTGGGTTGGCGGACGCAGCGTCGACGATGCCAGCTCTGCAGCCAGGCGACATTCTCCGAGACCTGCCCTTCTTCACCCCTGCCGCGGAAGTTGGCTTCTTCTCCACCCACCCGACTCTCTGCGCCGATGTGTTCGGCTTTGTGCCTGGTGAGGTACTGGAGCTCATGCGGGCGAGCGGTGGGGCTATGTTTGGTCAGCTGGTCTCCGTGCTGGGTGCGCGTGGTGGTCGGTTGTACGTCTGCGGCTACGGCGAGCAGTCGGCGCGCGCGCTGCACATCCCCGCCGTGACGACAGACAGCAGCTGCCGCAATGAGAGTAGCTCGAACGGAAGCTCTGCCGTGCGAGAAGCCGTTCTCTCCCACCACGCCGCGCATCTTGTCCGCCACCCAACACGCCCACTAACATCAGCGGAAGAGTCACAGAAAACAAAGCTGCGTGGTGTTTTGCTGAGCCCGCCGGAGAGCGAAACGCAGATGGAGGAGCTGCAGGCGGAGCAGCAACGCGAGTTGAGCGCACGGGTGGCACAGCTGCAGGCGGACGTGATGACGTTGCAGTCTCGCGCAGCTGCAGAGGCGCAGCGCGTCTACACCACCGAGCAACGCGCCTTTCTGCAGTGTGCGCCGGACCTCTACGTGGCGGCCCTGCCTCCCCTCGATGAAAGCAGCAGCACCACCACTCCTAAAGTAGCACACACCGCAGCCCAACCCGTGCAGGGTGACGCATCAAAACAACGTGGAAAGGACGGAAAACGTGAACCGGCAGTGGTGCCCTGCACTGGAGAAACAGCAGCAACAACAGCGGGTAGTTCTGTGTTGTCGGTGTACGCTGCGATAGCGCGTGGCGATGCTGCGACGCGTGCGGTAGTACTGCTCTCACCGCACATCGCCGTCGCCACCGGCACTGTGGGGTGGAGTGGGGAGGGCGGCGTGACGCTGCCGGTGAGCCAGGCAGGAGTGGATGGTGGCGAGGGATCACTGTCCGCTTCCGTTGTAATTTAAGGTGTGTGTATGAGAGTGGTGGTCGTGGCGACGATAGGCTCTTGCACGACGACTCGTGAGGGAGATTACCAAAAAACACACACTCCCACACACATCAGATGGTGACTGCGGCACGGAACGCTGCTGCCCATAAGTTGTGCGTCGAGGCCCTTTTCTTTTTCCCCCGTTGCGTAAAACAGCTATAGACTTTCTTTAGACTGCACTCTTACCGCAGGCAGACAACCAAAAGCAAACAAAAAAAAATTGAGTCTGTATAGAGCGTTTGTATGAAAGCATTTGGGATACGGGTTTTGGAAGCCGAGTCACGTACCAACACCGCACGAGTGCAATTGTCGACAACTGTGTTCACAACCAGCTTTTTGTGTTAAAAACAGCTGCACCTAACTCTCAGCTGGAGGCTTAGTGCTGTCCTTTTTTTCAGTGCTGACAACTCTTTTGTAGTGTTCTCCTCCGTTTTTTTTTTTGCATCGTATCTCACTTCCTCACACATTTGCGAACGCACACAATTCTCATACATTGCACTGACTTCGTGTAGGTTTTCTTTTTCTTTTACGTCGCCGTCGTCTTTGAAGTGGCGATCGTTCAGCTTTGTGTAGCCCTGTCTGGGTTCATAATACAGCCGTCAAAGCGCGCGTTGAACCGTGAAGGGGGGAGCCGTTTGACGAGAGTCCCTTGCAATCCTCGTATTCAAGATATATACAAATATACATAGCGTGCCTCCTTCAGCCAGCTCTGTCGCTCTTCTTTTGGTTTTTCGTTGGGGAAAGAAGCGTATTCCATAATCGTAGAAACGAAACTTACAATAGAGGTGTTTGGTGGCTAGCACCATTATGTGATGTAACTGCAGTTTTTTCTTTTCTGTTTTGATTGCCTTGCTTTTTCCGTCGTTGTTGTTGCTGTTCTACGAGTTGTGTAGTGCACGAGAAGGTATCTGAGCAAGAAGAGGTCTTTTCACTCTCTGCACTCACCTCTCCCATTTTATTTTTTTTATTTTTGTTGCGCAACTGTGATTACACACAAAAAACATCGTCTCACTTTTTTTTTTCAATTGTGCAGATCGCGACTTCTTGTAGGCTATTAGTTTTTCGTATTCCTAAATAATTCTGTTAATTCTAGGCTTTGCACACGCTTGTTATTTTCTTTTTCTTTTTTTTTTTCGTTTAACATCACTTCAACGACGCGCGTCATACACACACATACACACACACACACACACCTCCCCCTCCCTCTTTCTCGCTCCCTTTCCCATGTTGTACGGTCGTGCCTTTCGCCACGCCTCTCTTCTGCTATTCTTTGCCGTGTTACTCCTCGTCGGTGTGGTGCACGAAAACCCGCTCGACAGCCGCGATGGCGCCTACACCGACGACGCAAACGAACTGCGCGATAGCGGTGTGTCGCTGACCTCCTTCCTCTACGGCCCCGCCTACTGGCGTGCCGTGCCGCTGGCCCTTGACCCACGGGAGTTCCCCTACGTGACGGAGGCCTTCGTGCGGGAGTACATCGACCGCACCACACCGCCGCAGCTCGCGGATGTAGTGGACCGGCGCACGCTGCGGTCGGACGACTTCTACGAGGAACTGCAGCTGTGGCGCCGACCAGGTAGGGCCGCAGCCGAGGTGGTGCCCGTGGTGCAGGCGCAGGTGGAGTCGGAGCGCGTGGCGGCGCGAGTGGCGGCGCTGCGGCAGCGCGGCAGCAAATCGTGGAAGACGCGACTGCTGCCTCGGCCGTCGCTGCTGTCACGCCTTTGGTCATCCTTCTTTCGTCCGGCGCGGAGAGATACGGCGGAGAAGCAGAGCGACGGCGCAGACGAGGTGGTGGCGCACTACGCTAGTGCTGTTCTCTATCACGGCTCCAGCGGCATGCAGGACAGTCAACGCGACAAGCGTGATGCAGCCGTGGGGGCGTCGTTTCGCTACGAAGCAGTGTCGCTCGCAACGGATGACGTGCGACTCGTCCCATTCCCCTTTGCCCCGTACGCGAGTGCAGCACTCCGCCGCGGCGCCGTCCACGCGCCAGACGACCATGTCGGCGCGAGCCGCCACGAGGACAAGGAAAAGGATGTGGCAGCGTCCGCGGCTGAGGTGACGGTGCGCTTCAAGAAGGGAAAGTTACGTTACACGGTGCCGCGCCGCACCAGAGCCCACACCATTGCTCACGGTTGGGACCACTTCTACATCGCACTGAACCTGTGGAAGAACGAGGAGGTGATTCCCGACCTCACCGATGCACTGGTGGCGTTCCTCGAGGATGATGTGAAGCCTTTCTTCAACCTAGCCACGTCGGTGGTGGTCGCCGTCTACGCCAACATCTCTCCAGACCGCACGGCGGAGTTGATCGAACAACTGCTGCTGCCCCGGCTGCACGCCGTCGGGGTGCACACCGTCTACGCGACGACGGAGGGGGCGTGTCTTGGCTACGTGGAGCGGCACGTCTTTCATGAGCGCATTGAGTGGATGGCGTGCATCCGCAACAAAGCCTTGGCCCCACTGTACGAGTACGGCATGGGTGTCTTCGACGCGACCCGCGCCGACAAGCGGCACGATGCCGCCGCAGCAGCAGCACCGGAGAAGCCGCAGAGGGAGCACACCAACAGCAGCGACAGCAGTGCTGACGGCCTCGTAGTGCTCTTCTTCAACGATATCTTCTTCCGCCCACAGGACATCACGACGCTGCTGGAGAGCCGGGCAGAGGCACAGATGCACGCACAGGTGCGACCGCACGGCTGGCTGGCCCCCACCTCACCATCGCAGCAGACAACGTCCACCACTGCCACGCCGGTGCGAGCGCACGCGGTGGCGCTAGCGGACACGGACGGTGACAATAGACCTTCTTCACCGACTCTTGCGCACCACCAACAACAGCAACAACAACAACAGCAGCAGCGAGGGAGCAGAGGGACCGGCACTCCGTCCCCTGCAGCCGTCACCGCAGCTCCCCGCGGTACCACCTTTGACATGGCGTGTGGCATGGATTTCTACTACACGTTTTACGATACCTGGGTAACACGCGACCGCCTTGGCAACCCCTTCGAGGCACAGATGCCCTACTCGGATGATCACGCCACACAAGCGGCGTTCTACCGCATCTTCAACCACGACCTCGGCGGTCGCCGTCGCGGCACACCACCGCGTCCACCGTCGTCGCCGTTGCTCTTTTACCCGCCGGAGACCTCCGCGGTGCCGGTAAAATGTTGCTGGAACGGCGTCGCGGCGATTCGCGGTCGCTTCTTCCTCCCACCCACGCCGCCGCACCGCCAGAACTTCCCACTGAGTGGGCGATCCCCACTTGCTGCCCATGTGCAGCCATCTGTGCTGGAGAAGCGCAACCAGCACGAACAGGCGGGCGAGACGGGTGGAAGTGTGAGGCAGGGTAGCGAGGCTGACGGCGCGGCTGCGGCACCGTCGCCGCCACCGCTCGTGCTGCGGCGTCCGTCCGGCGCGGTGTACGACCTCGTCGGTACGGTGCACGACGCTACACACAGAGCCGGGGTGGCGGCGTACTACATCCGTGTGCTGACGCGCCGGCTGCAGTCGGAGCGGGCGGCGTGGAACACCACACGAGGCGAGATAGCGGAGCTGACGGGGCATCCGTTCTATCAGCCCATCGTGTACGACAACACCAGCTCCTTTCCAACGTTGCTGCATGCCGTCTTGAAGGACCAACAGCAACAACTGCAGCAGGGGAACACGGGAGAGAGGGCGGATGGCGTGGAGGATCTGCTGGGCTTTAGCTGGCTGCCGGGGGATCCAGCGGTGCAGCGTACCCGTGTCACTGCACGACGCGCGTCGGCAGCTCCTGCCGCGGGTCGTCCAGAAAAAGAGGGAACCGCATCCGCACCGGCTCTGGATGGACGGGTGCGGGAGGACAGTGCGTACTACGTCGCGCGGCACCCCGCCGTCCGTTTCCGTCACGCCTTCACCCCGTCCTACGGGGCGACCGTGAACGGACTCAAACCCGTCCGCGACGACGTCTGCCTCTCCTCGGAGTGTCTGTTGATCTGCCAGGACGTCATGCAGGCAGCGATCCTGCAAGACGGACGTGCACCGCTAATTCTGCTCAACCCGCACGTCCGCGTCGCCTACGACCTAGAGCACTTCACGCGCATCACCCAGCACACGTGGTTCTTTGAGCACCCGTACGTGTACTGGGTCTGGGTGCTGGCACGGCGCGCGCAGTTGTGGTGGTCGACCGGGAGCACCACAGGTCTCAACAGCGATAGCGCCGCTGCAGACGTGAATGTGGGCAGTGCTGCTGCTGCTGCTGCTGCTGCGCGGCCGCTGCCTTCCGCAGAGGTGCGAGAGTTGGGTGCTGCGACGTCGGCCAAGGACGACTGGCTGCGCAGCCTTGACACACCGGCGGCGACTCGGCAGATGCTGCGCGTCGAGGACGGTCATGGCAACGTGGTGGCGATGGGTGTATTAGACATCCCGACGCTGACGCGCATGACGTGTCAACGCATCACCGCCGGCTCCATCGGCCTCGCAATTGGCGCCTTCTTTCCGCTTCTTCGTCTGGGCCAGCTGCTGCTGGTCGCGCTGCTGCTGCGGTGGTTGTGTTGGAGCACGCAGGCGGACCTCGTCGCGCATGTGCGCACCAATCTCAACCTCCACAACAGCCACAGTAGTAGTAGTGGTGCGGGTGCAGACGCTGCGGGGCATGGCGGGCCTGGGTCAGCGCTTGCATCGTCGTCTTCGCCTCTTTTTATCCCGAATGCCGTGTTGCGGTCCCTCACAGTGGAGGAACAGTGGTGGTGGACCGTCTACAATTTCATCTGGTACAACGCGGCGGCGCGGCGTGTGCGCAGCTGGGTGGACGTCGTGGCAGCCAGCGACACACACAGCAGCAGCAGCGGCAACGGCTCCAACGGCGACCGCGATGCCTCGACGCACGACGCCGCGCGCCGCGGCGCAGCTGAGCTGGTCGACTCCGGTGAGGCGTTCTACATGCGCCGCCACCTCAGCCCTCTCCGCAACGGTGGTGGTGGTGGTAGTGGTGGTGGTACTGGACGAGGCGGCGGCAGCGGCGCCACGACGCCTCTGCCACCCGTGCCTTTTCTCCATTTGCAGCTCCGGCAGTACTACCGGCGTCGGAAGGTCGCCGCAACACTCGGCTCCTGTGCGCATCGCACACGCCGCGCCGCGCAGGCCGTCGCCCGCGTGGTGCTGTGGCTGTTGGGCTCGCTGTGCTGCGTGCGGTGCTGGTGCGGCTGCCGCCCGCCAACGCCGCCGCAGGCGCCGGGCTGCTGCGCAGACTCGCAGTGCGGCGCTGCTTGGGACGCGTATGTCGTGGGTGCGACTCGTTTCCCCGATGGTGGCGGTGGTGGCAGCCGAAGTTCATCTCAGAAGCGCGCTGCCGTGTCGCCGTTGAGCTTGGAGGGCGGCGAAGAACGGCGGCAGTGGCCGCTCACGAGTCCCACGCAAAACCCATACACGCGCGAAACTCGTCCGCCAGGTCCGCAGCAGCAGCAGTGGAGTAGCGACTTTGGTGGAAACAACAGCCACTACGCCTCTGCTCGTCGTGCCAGCCGGCTCAGCTCTCCTGGGCAGAGCACCGTGTCCACCACTTCGCCAACGGGTGCGTTTCGTGAGTCGGGCGACGAGATGGACAGCTGGCCACGGTACCCACCACAACACCAGCGGATGCAGCAGTTGCAGTTGCAGCAGCTCCGGCCACCGCGGCTGTCGCCGTGGCCGATGGGCGGCGCACCACCGGCATCAGCCGTGCCGCCGCCGCCGCCGTCACCCGACGTCGTCTCCCCGTACGACTATGCGTACGACTACGCGAACGGTGTGTCCGCCACGCACAGTGTCAACCCGCTGGTGTCCCCCCTCGCCGCCTCGGCGGAGAGCACGTCTGCAGACGCCACGTGTACGGCGGCGTCGCCCATTCGATGCGATGTCGGCCACCACAGCGGTGCGGGCAGCGGCGGCGCACTGCAGAGCGTGCGACCTCGCAACGTCAGCGCGCGCAGCTTCGGCCCCTACTCACCCACCTCGCCTGCATTGTGCATTTCGAGCGGAGTAAATGGAGAAGCGAGTGTTCAGAATGTGTGAGGCGGCGTATGTGGTTTTTTTTTTCCCCCATCCTGGTGAAATGGTGGTGGTTATGGTAGTTTGTTTCGCTATCCTCATTTGTTTTCTATTCCTTACTGCTGTACGCGCTCATGCCACAAAGAAAAAAAGGTCTGAAAACAGATGAGAAAAGGAGTCTGTTTGGAAGCGAGGGCTGCTTCTGAATTTTCTGACGTTCTAGCGGAGCATCATCACACTGTGATGTCCGGAAAAAAAAACGATGCATTTCGAACACTTCTTTCAGTCGCATGACCGATATGCTCTTCTCCGATGGCGCGAGACTAAATGAAGACACAAGCAACTGTTTGCAAGTAGATACAACCTTCACGATCACGAACAATAATGTGCTGGATGAAACTTAAATCAACCCCACCAATCTCACGACATGCTCTCACACACACGCACTCTCCCTGTCGCGAAAGGAAACTCACATCTACTACTGTCAGATCCCGGTTTGACTATTTATCGTTTTTTCCTCTGCGCTCTGCAGCTGAGAAGAAACGCATCGACTAGTATTCGATCACAACACCTCGCCAACGCGCACCTCAACAACAGCAACACACACACACATCCGAGGAAGGATGCGCTATCGTCAAGTCAACGAGCAGAATCGTAGCAGCGATCGGAAGGCGCAGGATCTCATCCGAAGCGACGATGTCCTTAGCACTACGGAGCAAGAGGAGGTGATCGCCTACTTTGCTCGATCCCTGCGGACCAGCACGCAGTTCCTCAAGGTTGTCGTCTGCCTCCACGCCGTGCTGGCGCTCGTGTACGTGATCCTCCTGCTGAGCGGGTCATTCTTGTTTGACCTGGAGATGGATCAAGTCACCACGATGAAGCTGATGGAGGTCGGTCGACAGCTGCGACAGGACAGCGCCACGGCAGCTCCGTCCGGCACACCCGCAGCCGCCGCAGCAGAGGCCACCACGTCTCCAGCCGTCACACGCGACCCCGTTGCAATTATGGCCCAACTGGATGTGCTCATGCGGTCGGCGGACCGTCAGTACGCGCAGCGCTACCTCGCGCGGAGTGGCGCCGGGCTCTCCAGCGCGCCGCTGACGTTCACGACGGTGGTGTCCGCCGCAGTGATGCTCTACAGCGCTGCGCTGCTGCTGTGGGCGGCGTGGAGCGGGTACCAGGTGTGCCGCCTGCTGCGTGTAAACGTTAACGAGCTGACCAGCACAGAGCCACGCGAGCTCGGCTCGTCCGCTCCGGGCATCAACAGCAAGGAGGGCAGCAGCGCCACATCGACAGCTGCAACGAAGAAGTCGGGGGAGCAGCGGACGGCGCGTGGGCTGCTGCGGCAGCTGCGGCAGCGCATGCGCGCCGACCCGCCCGTCACGCAGTACGTCATCGCCGCGCTCGCTGCGGTTGCCTCGTGCGTGTGGCTCTGCGCGTTGCTCAGACGCCAGGTGGCGATGCGACGCGCCTACGTGGCGACCGGTCTGCCACCACCGTCGGTGTTTGCCGTGCATAAGGTGACGGATGCGCTGCTGGAGTACGTGCTGGCGGTGTGGCAGCCCGTTTTTCACGTCCTGATTGGACGTCTTTTGCGCTCCATGTTGGACACAAAGGAGAATGTGGTCATGCTGTCCAAAATGAAGTACCGCTTTGACAAAGTTTAGACCTGCATGGGCAGGTGTGTGTGTGTGTGTGTGTAGGTGTGCTTTCACGTTACTTAGTCCTCGTTTGGTTTGTGCTCTTTCTCTCTTTCCCTCTTTTTTTTCTTTCTTTGTGTGCTCCTGAACTGGCCATCCTTTTACGGCGCGCATCTTACCTTTGTTGCAAGCAACCTCTACCGGTAAATAATGATGAAAAGAAGAACAGCATTTGTAGATGCACGTTAGCCAGATGCTTCAAGGAACAACGCGATGGATGAAGCGTAAAAAAAGACTTCAGCAAAGTTCCCGTTGCCTTCTCTGTGCGTTGTAAATCCGCAGTTCATCTTTCGCTGGGTGAAGCGGAAGGTATCTTATTCAATGGGCACTCCCCTGGCAATGCCAATACTGCACTTCCTTTTCCCTCCTTTTCTTGGCTTTTTTTTTTGTGTGTGTGTTACGGATGCTCCGCTGAACTCAAAGCGAAGAGAAAACCTGCGTCTACGAAGTCGTTTCCTTGTGTTTCCCTGTGAGTGAGTGTGTGTTCTTCGCTACCCGTGCACGATGGCCGATCAACAACAGAAGAAGTTTAACCGCCCTCCGCGGTCAGGTGGAAAGGCACCACCGCCGGGCAACAAGCCCTCCAACAAGCAAGCGAGCAACACGACGAAGAACAAGCAGCGTCCGCAAAAAACCCCCGCGCAGGACAACGTGCGTTACGCCGTCATCATCACGAACGTAGAGAACGACTTTGGCAAGCTGCACAGTGCATCGCTGCCCTATCACTGCGGGCTGCGACCTGACTTCGAGGAGACGCTTGATGTGGAGCGGCTGGTGAGCGCTGGCGGGCCCGAGGCGCAGAAGCTGATCGCCGCAGTGCAGGGCTGCGGCTACGCGGTGCGCTGCCGCACGGAGACCCGCTCCGCAGAGATCGGCTTCTACGGCCCTGCGGAGGCGGACTTCTCACCCATGCAGCTGCAAAAGCAGCCGCGGCCCGTGCGTGGACCGGCGGCGGCTGCCGCCATGGCGGACAAGAAGTCGTCGCACACCGCCGAAACGAACGCAACAGCGGCAGCGTCGTCCTCGAGCGCCGCAGACGACCACCTGCCTGACCCAACGGCCACCCCAGCAACGAAGGAGGCGGGGGAAGACGACGACGTTCTCACGACCGCCGATGCGCCGGTGGTGGATGCGCCGTCCACCAACGCACTTGAGACGCTTGCGCTGCGGCTCCGTCACCTGCGCTACTTTGAGGATAAGATACCTGTGCACGTCCACCTGCCAGGCCACGCCGCCGGCGACGTGCTGCTACGTGTCAATGGCGACGCATCCACCACCACCACCACCACCTCAGCAGACTCGGCCAAGGTGGGCAAGAAGCGTGGGCGAGAGTCGAGCGCGGATGCGAAGGCGAGCGACGACGGCGTCGATGACGCGTCCATCGGCGAAGACGACAGTGCAGCAGAGGCCGAGACGCGGACGGAGGATAGTGAGGTGATCCCGCTGCGCCGTGGCGCGGCACGGAAAGGTGCCGGTGCGGTGTTGAAGCAGTTCCCGAACCGGCAGAAAGACTTCGTGACGGCGGTGGCGGCGTTGTCGGCGCACGTGCCGCTGCGTGCGGTGCGTCGGAAGCTGCATGACCTGCCGGGGTACATGTCCTGCTGGTCGCTCTACGAGAAGCACGTCCGCGTCATGTTCCGCGACGCCGAGTCGCTCTTTAAGGCGAAGCAGCTGCTGGACCAGTTTGAACTGGACGCGGGTCTGCGCGTGTCACTGATGCTGTCGGACGCTCTTTCTCGCGGCCACACGGACTTCGTGCGCACGCAGGAGGCGGAAGAAGCAGACTAGCGGCCTTTTTTTTACTTATATAGGATGACGGTGTTAAATGGAGAGACAGGACGGAGCAAAAAGCGGGTCTTTCCAAATATGGAGGAGAGTACGTAGCCGCAGGGCTCAACTCTCTTCTCTGCGGTGTCCGTTGTGCGGTGCGGCGCGGTGGGGCGGAAAAGAGACGCTTTAAAAAGTGCTTCTGCTTGGTGTCAGAGATGCCGTTCTGTCTCTTTCGAGTTGTAGCTTCTTTTTTTTTTTAATAAACAAAAGTGTTTCGACTAACGAGTAACTCTGTTAACAGCATTTCGATCTGACCAAAACAAGCTTATACGACAATTTGAGAGAAAGAAAAGGCGACTTGCGTGATGCCCGACGGCGGAAAAAGTGGAGCGTTTTAGGAAATGCCAGCTCTCGGCATCGCGCACGACGGACGTAATGTTTAAAAAAAAACGATGCTGCCTTTGCCAGCCGCTTTATCTTTTTCTGCTCGCCCATCTGTGCCGTCACCATCGTACGGCTGCGTTCACTTTTTCTTTCTTTTTTCCGTTGTGGGTTCTTTTGATCTCGGTGAGAAACCGCAGACTTGTCGACCGTGACATCTATGCTTTTCTACAAACTACACCCTTCCTCTTTGTTTTTTACCCATCTCCTCTTTTTTTTTTTTACGTATTTCAACCACGCACAGACCCGAATAGCATTCAGTCGCACCCACCCTTGAAGAGGAGAAGGTACACTGTCCTTTTCTTTCTTTTCCTTCTTTTCTGCACGCATCGTTTAGCGTAATCATGGCACGCCGCGACCGTGTCCCACGGCACAAGTCGCACAACCACAAGCGCAACAAGAATGCGAAGCTGTCTCCTTTCCAGCGTGAAGTAAAGCGGGCTAAGATGGCCAATCAGGTGCCCACCGCGAGCACCATGGGCGACCTCGACAGCATCCCACACAGCCAACGTCACGTCTTCAACTACTTGCAGGAGAAGATGAAGCGGCAGAAGGAGAAACGAGAGGCGCTGGAGCTGGAGCGGCAGCAGCAGCAGAAGGACGCAGCGGAGCTTGCGGTCACCGGCGCGACAGGCTCCAGCGGTGATGCCAGTAGCACGAGTCAACACCATCCTCCTGCAGCTGTGCAGTCAGCCGCAGGTGGGGAGAAGAAGAAGAAAACGTCAAAGGCCGCCGCGATGACAGATGCCGCAGCGACTCTCTCTGTCGCTGCGCCGACAGCGGCTAAGAAGTCGTCGAAGAAAGCGAAGATGGTTTACCCGTCTTTGAACGACGAGTTGACGGCGTCCGTCGGTGCCGCACTGCAGCCGCTGGCAAGTCGCCGCCGCACCGCTGCGTTGGACGGCGCAGCGGCAGCAGCCGACGCCGATACCCCGCGTACGGTGGAGGAAATCATCGCCCGCAAGAAGGAGCGCAAACACAAGCGAAAGCAAGAGGCCCGTCGTGTCCGCGTCGCAGCGGAGCTGGAGAACATGGAGGCGGAGCTGGAGGACTACGTGAAGCGCGCCAACAGCGTCGGGAAGAAGAGCCGAGTGAAGCGCAGCAGCAGCAGCGGTGGCGAGGAGGGTGGGACGGTGACGGAGCGCGATCGCGTCAACGCCGCCTTTGAGCGGCAGCTGCGCACGATGGAAAAGGAAGGTCTGCAGAAGGAGGCGGAGCGGCAGCTGGCGCTGGTGGCGGAGGGCAAAAAGCAGAAGACGGCGGCGAAGAACACCGCCGCCGCGTCGCACAAGCGGCGTCGGTCCGGTGTGACGTCGGAGGAGGACGACGAGGGCGAGGGTGAGGATGATGACCATCACCACCATCCCGACGAGGGCACCGGCGAGGACGACGAGGCTGTTCACGCCACCGCAGAGGATGACGCGTCAGAGGCACCACCGCGCCAGCGCAAGCGCATCTCCTTCGACCCTGAAGTGGCCGATCCAACCGCGGCGCAGTCGGCGCGTCGCACCGCGCAGAAGAAGAAGCCGCAGGACTTCTACGAGCTCGTGGATGTGGTGCGGTACGGGGAGCGCGTCGAGGCACCGCCGGTGTTCGACGTCGTGCCGAACCGCAACGCCGCGGTCTCGCGGCTGGCCAGCCAGCTGGAGCTGGAGGCGCAGGGCAGCCGTGGCCGGCGTGGCGCCGCGACGGGAGATGAGCGGCACCGCCTGTTGTCGGGTGCCGGGCGGCTCGGGGAGCAGAAGCGACTGGCCCGCCTCGGCTTGGCACCCGCGATTACACACACGGTGCGTGTTGACGCCTCCGCCGCGGCAGAGGCGGCGCGGATGAGCAAGGAGGAAGAAATCAAGGCGCTGCGGGACCGCGTCATGGCGACCTACCAGCGCAACCGCAGAAAGGAGGTGACGGAGCGCAAGGGTGTGAACATGCGCCACGAGTTCCCAAAGTTTTCGTAGGCTCGTCCGGCCGTGCGACGATGCGGCCGAATCTTCGCAGGAATCGCAATGTCAGATCAAGTGCGGATTGAAAAGGCAAAATGCTACTGCCGAATGGTTGTGTGTGTGTTTGGGTAAAAACGTCTTTGTTGTCGTTGCACTCCGTAAAATGGGCAGTAAGAAGTGTTTTGTATAGTACGTTTAATCGCTAATTCTCTTTTTATATATATAAATAAAAGCGAAAGCATGAACAGTGAAACTATAAGTAAAGCACGTGACTTGTGGTGCGTTTCTTTTTCTTTTTCTGTGTGTGTGTGTCTTTATGTCTGTGCAGGACGCACGAAGCAAAGAAAAGGTCCAGAAAGCTCTGCGGTGCGTTGGCGTATTGAACAGTGTTGCAGTCTCTCGTGTTCACTGGCGCTGCATTCCTTGCGGGAAATCTGTTTTCTATCGTTTTGTTCTTCTCCCTATAACCTCTCTTTGCTACACTTTGCTTACGCTGATGGGGTTTTCACTTCACCCCTCTTTTTTGCGTGTTCTTTTCGTTCCCACCATCTCCTTTTTTTTTCCTCCTTACTGCTTCTCACGCTGTGGAGCTCAGCATCCGTAGCGTTTTCTCCTTCATCCTCCACGCCCATTCCCATTTTTTTTTTTACTTCAACACCTTTTTCACATAGAGGCCATCGAAAACAACACACACCTGCTTCTTAGCAGCCGACGCTATCCTCTTCTTACTTGTTTTCTCACGTTTTTCTCTTTTTTTTTCGTTCTTCACATTTTATCGATCGCTTCACGCAGTGCGCACACGCGATGGAGCAACAGTGGCACGACATCCTCCTGCACAACGACACCGGTGATGCGGCCTTCCACAAGGGAGCCCCGCTGCTGGTGGAGGCGCTGCAGGTGATCAGCGGCGTCTGCGCCGTGCCTTCCGCCACCCGCCTCGGCCTGCACCTCCGCGACGCACAGCAGAGCAGCGCGGCGGACCGCGTGGGGGCGACGTACACGGAGCGGCACGTCTACCAGGAGCACGCCGAGCGCATCGCCGTCGCAGCCCCGCTGCTGCACCAGCTCCGCTGCTTCTTTCAACAGACACCGCAGGCCGGGGCGGAAGCAGCGGTGGTCGCGTCGGAGGCCTTGGACGGCCTGCTGGTGCCGACGGCGTGGGCCGCCACGTTGTGTACGGCAGCGAACGGCGGCCATGCACCGAGCACTGTGCCGTCCTCCGCTGCCGCCCCCTCGCCGGACTCCCTTTCCGTGCTCCTGACACACCCGCTGTTCAGCTACGCGTCGTTTCTGCGCCACCACGACCGCCTCAGCCGGCTCGTCAGCTTGGGTGAAACCTTCAGTGCGAGCGAGCCGCGGGTGAAGGTGCTGCAGAGCCGCTTCAGTCTCTACCGCGCGTACAACGGCGCCCGCGAGGACGAGTACCACCCAACCTTCGGTGGTGGGGATATCAAGCGTGCGCCGAAGTGCGACCTGCGCCGCCTCGAGACGTGCATGAGCGCCGCCTCCGTCGTGGGCTTCCTCGAGAGCCTTCACCGTGACCACCCCACGTACCCGCTCTACTCGGAGGAGCAGATTGCGGAGGACATGCTGGAGGCGGTGATCAAGGACCCGAAGGCGGATCAGCCAGGCACGGCCCGCGTGTCAGCGCGGACGAACATCTCCGTCGCGGAGGCGATGCGGCGCTTCTTCGGCACCGACGTGTCCAAGGCGGAGCGCGTGGTGACGGAGGAGGGCCTCTGCCTGCGGCCGAGCTACGCCTCCGATTCCACGGATCACTGGCTGAGCCTGCGACGGCTGGCGGACTCGGGCAGCAACCCCCGCGCCAGCCTCGCCGGCCGCCTGCTGCAGCACATCCTCAGCACGACGGGAGGGGCAGACGGGCAAGGGGAACTGCTGGCCCGGCTGATCCAGCCCATCATGAAACGTGTCCTCGACTCCGGCTCCACCTACGACCGTGTAGAGTTGGAGCTGACAGTGACGGGCACCGACCCGGCGGAGCTGCCGCGGTTGGCGCGGTGGTGTGGCCAGAGCGGGCTGCTGGAGACGTGCCCGGGGGTGTTCTTCCGCTTCTTGATTGTGCAGGACGGCTACTCAAAGGCAAGCGCGGCGTCGCGGAAGTCGCAGACCACCGACGGCGCATCCGACGCGTGCTTTGCCAGTGTGCTCCACAACATCTTTGGCCCGATCTGGGAAGCCTACAGGGCTGCTGCCACAGTGCCAAGCATGACGAGCAGCGAAAGCAGCAGCAGCAACAACAGGAGTCCCAGCAACACATCGAGCGCGGAGCTGCTGGCGTTGCTGGCGCGCACTACGGGATTCTCTGTCAGCCTCACACACGCCGCGGCGGTGCAGGAGATGCCGCAGCGTGGCAGCCCGGCCGGGCAGTTCCCTCTCCCGTCCGCTGCGGCTGCCGGCGCGTCCTGCGCCGCCCCGCCGGATGCCTTTTTTGTCTACCACATCTGGCGTAACGTGCAGCTGCTGAACGCCTTCCTGCTCGCCTCAGGGCCAAAGGCTGCCACGAACGAGGCAGAGGCGAAGCGCGCAGGTGGTGCCGCAACGGCACGACACGCCGCCTCGCCTGACTCTCCGGCGCACTGGAACCTCCGCGCCGCCTTCACGTTTACGCTGCATGGCGGCTCCAACAGCCGCACTCTCTTTGGGGAGAGCGTCCTCGGCTTGCTGCTCGCCGACGCGGTGGTGAACCCCGCCCTGGTCTTCGAGTGGAGTCCGCTGACCTACCTCTACATGCTGACCCAGCGTCACGTCGTCCTCACCCCGTCGCGCAACCGCTGTAGCGGCACCTCGGTGAAGGCTGCGTTGGACACCGCCGCGATCCCCATCGCCGTCCAGGCGGGCCTGCACGTCAGCGTCGCCACCCTCGATCCGCTCTTCTACGACACAACAAACGACGCACTCAGCGAGGAGCTGATGGAGTTGACGAAGCAGCGCGGCTTGGCGAACGCGGACGTGACGGAGATGTGCCTGCGCGGCCTCGAGGCGACGGGTGGGTCCTGCTTCTCCTTTGCGCAGCGCCGGCACCTCTTCGGCTACGCCTGGCCGCACGCGAGGGCCCGTTTTAACCAATTCGCTGCCACACAGGTGAGTTCGCTGCGGCTGCACCACCGCGCCTGTGCGCTGGAGCACGAGCTCGACCTCCTCTTCGCTGCCCACCACGGGGCGTTGCAGCACGCGGCGCCAGGCAGCCTGCCCGCACCGCAGCAGCACACGGAGCTGCGTGAAACGGAAACGCGTGCGGTGCTATACCTGCCGCCGACCACCGCCGCGCTGCTGAACCCCGCGACGGCGCACCGGCGGACCGCGAACGGCAGTGCACGGGCTCTCCAGCGGGAGCACGACCCTGCGCTGCTGCAGAGCCTCTCGAGCTATCGCGCACACGAGGCGCAGATGCAGTACCCGCGTATTCTCATCTCAGGCCCGGACCGCGCCGGACCCAGCGAGGCGGCGAAGCGGCTGATGCACGCCATGGCGACCCGAGAGGCCTATCAGAAGTTTGTGGTGCACGCAGACGCCGTCCACAGCGCAGCGCAGTCGCGACGTCGTCTCTCCTCCTCCGTCGCAGGCGAGAGCGTCGTGCAGATGCCGGTGTGGGTGGACGGCGTGTTAGACGTACGCGACGCTGCGGACGGCGCTGCAACGACGACGGCCCCCAAGGCGAAGCCGTTTGCGCTGTCCGGCAACGCTGCGGTCGGTGCAGCGGCGCCTCGGCTCCCGATGCCGACGTGGCGGCAGTTCCAGCAGGACATCCGCGCACTGCGCGCCATCGCCAGCACAGACCCCACCGTCGCCAAGTACGCGCACAAACGGCTGGATATGCTGGAGTCGAAGTACAAGCTGCACGCCGCCCTTACGAACGATGACGAGGAGAACTACTCCATCACTGTGACGCCGACGGTGACGGCGCTGCAGGGCGTCGATGACAAGTCGCTCGCCAACGCGTCGGCGCTTGTCGCTGCCGCCGCTGCTGCAGCAGCAGCAGTGGAGGAAGGCGAGCGGACAGGTGGTGGCGGCAGTTGCATTGCCGCCGCACAGGCGTTGTCGTCACCGCAGCAGCAGCAACAGCAGCCGGTGCAGCAGCGGCAACGTCGTATCGTGCAGCCCATCCGCGGGGATGCGCACAACTGCGTGAAGGTGGACGTGCACTGCCACATGGCCAGCGGGGTCACCGCGAAGTCGCTGCTGGAGTTCATGCGCCGCAAGATCCGCGACCACCCAGACGACGTGGTCGGGGTGGATAGCAAGACGGGCCATCCCATCACCCTGGTGCAGTTCTTCAGCGAGGTTCTGCCGCCGGAGCAGCACCCACGGCTGCGGAAGCAGCAGCAGCAGCAGCGACAGCGGAAGCGGGCGACGTCAGCGGAGAGCCGCAGCAGCGGCTGTGGCAGGGACGGAGAGGTGGAGCGGGACTACGAAGACGCGGACACGGCGTCGGCGGCTGCCGCGGAGGCCGTCGCGCACATTCTGGCGGAGATGCCTATCGCCGCGCTGCAGGTACACGCGGGCAAAGCCACCTTCCACCGCTTCGATCGCTTTAATCACCGCTTCAGTCCAATGGGCATGACCTCGCTGCGCTCGCTGTTCCTGAAGACGGAGAACTTCATGCAGGGCCGCTACTTCGCCGAGCTGATCCGCGGTGCCTTTGAGCAGAACGAGATGGAGGGCAACACCTTCACGGAGAACCGCCTCTCCATCTACGGACGCACCCCGCACGAGTGGGACCGGCTGTCGCGGTGGTTCGTCCTCCACGGCATGTCGCACCGCACGAACAGCTGGATGATACAAATCCCCCGCCTCTTTCACCTGTACCAGCGGAGCGGCGTGCTGCGCAACTTTCAGGAGATGCTGACGAACATCTTCGAGCCGCTCTGGGCGGCCTCGTGCTACCCGGAGAAGCACCCCTACCTCCACTTCTTTCTCTCGCACGTGTCGGGCTTCGACAGCGTCGACAACGAAAGCGACCGTGAGCCGGACCAGACAATCGACGTGACGCCGGCGCAGTGGACCTCAGCCGAGAACCCGCCCTTTGCGTACTACATGTTCTACATGTGGGCGAACATCACCACGCTGAACCGCTACCGCGCCGCGCGTGGCTTCAACACGTTCCAGTTCCGCCCTCACGCAGGCGAGAGCGGGGACCCGGATCACATGGCCGACGTCTTCTTCCTCGCCGACGGGATTGGCCACGGCATTAACCTGGACAAACGACCCGTGCTGCAGTACCTCTACTACCTGGCGCAGATCCCGCTGGCGGTGGTGCCCATGTCGAACAACGCCCTCTTCTGCCGCTACACCGACCACCCGCTCCCGCGCTTTTTGCACCGCGGGCTGAACATTGCGATGGGCACCGACGGCGCACTTATCTTCCACCGCACTGAGCAGCCGCTGCTGGAGGAGTACGGCACCGCGGAGGCGTTGTGGAACCTGTCGGCGGCGGATATCTGCGAGCTGGCCGCGAGCAGCGTGCGCACCTGCGGCTTCCCGGCCGCACGGAAGCGGGCCTGGCTGGGACCGCTGTACTACCTCCGCAGCATTGCGGGCAACGACGTCACCAAGTCGCACGTGCCACAGACGCGCTGCGCGTTTCGCTACGAGGCCTACATGGAGGAGGTATCCTACCTGCAGAGTCGTGCGTCGTGTGAGATGTCGTGCCGCGCGATGCTCACACCGCTGGAGGAGGAGCTGAACATCATGGACGTACTCGGCATCTCACGCGAGGAGCTGCTGGCGCGGCGGTGGGCAGGGGCGGCGATCACAGCAAACGAGACGCCCCTTGCTCGGGATCGTCCAAGTCGCATCGCCGCCGCACACGAGAAATCGCAGCTGTAGAGAGAGGGGACTTACCAAACAAAAAATTGCTGCACGATCCGTAGCGGTTAGTAGTTCATTGCGCACGTTTTTTTTTCCTTTTCTTCTTCATTGTTCCTTTAGCTAAACGTATAAGACTTTGTTTTCCTTCCACCATCGATATCGTTTAAGACGCACTATAAAATGACATTTTTTTTCTTTTTTAAGCACTAAAGGCTGAAAGTACTACTAACGCTTCACCAAATGCAAATGAAAAACTATGTAGAGATGATGAGACCAGGTACGTGGCGCGTGCCGCAGCCCGATGGTGACTGTTTTACATGCATTCGCTTTGTTCTGCAACAGCGTCCATGCCGCAGTCAAAAAAAAAAAAGATCGATGCTCCTTTTTGTTGTTGCTGCTGCTGCTATGCACTCCAGTGTGCGTGATGATTGCGTCCCCGTGTTTCTTGCCACCATCAACCATCTTTGCGCACTCCTTCACCTATGTCTTTTTTCTTTTTTCATTTTCATTTTCTTTTTTTTCTCCTTTTCCCTAAAAGAAAGCGGATAGCCAGCACAGCTTATACGTTAGTTGAAAACAACAATCCATTTTTCATCCCGCCTTAAAGAAATCTGAAAAAAAAAACCCAAAGACTGTTCTGAAAAGGAAGTCGCCGCCACCGATCACGGCAGCACTTCGGAACTCCCCCGTCTGCTCCACACGTTCTATACCTCTTTTCATTTTTTGATTTGTGCAAGCTATTCAAACATCTTTTGTTTTTTTTTCTCTCTCTCTCCGTCAAAGGAGCCTCACTCACTTGTACGAACTGTAGTGAGCACTTTTCATTTTTTGTTGTTGTTGTTCTGTCTTGTTCCCTCCGCTCTTTCTTTCCCTCCGCACGCTTGTTGGATTCCACTCCCCTTTCCTCTGCTGTCACCGTGGTGAAACTACTAACTCTTTTTTTTCTTCTTTTTTTGTTGTTTAACTATTATTATTACTACTTCAACTGTAGGAAAATGCTCCGCCGTGTTGCGTGCGCACGGGCAAGCCGCAGCGCTGCCGCCGTCTACAGCAGCAGCTCCTCCTCCTCTTGCCTGTCGTGCTCGCACGTCTTAGCTGGCGCTCCATCGCGGTACCTCGCTGCCACGCTGCCGCTGCTGCACACCCCACAGCGCGCCTTCTCCTCCCGCAGTGACGGGGAGGAGGCAAAGAAGAACGCGCTGGCCGCCAAGCAGGGCACGAGCGCGGCTGCCACGACCAGCGCCGCCGCAGCCGCCACGGCAGCCGCCACAGCTGCGCAGGTTTTCGTGACAAACGAAAAGGCAAAAGCACCGCTCACACCTGCAACGAGCAGCAGCAGCAGCAGCGGTGCTGTTGGTGCACTCAACGACGGTGTGAGTGGCAGTGCCAGTAGCAGGGTGCAGAAGGAGCAGGAGGACGCTGCCCCCACCACGACAGCCCCGGCCGCGTCTAGCATTCGCTCGATCGGCATCAAACTCTCTGAAGACGACGAGCTCGTGCGTGCGTTCAACAACTTCTCCAAGACGGTCAACGGCTGCACGCAGGAAGAATTTCTGGTTGGCGTCAAGCAGGCCTATGCGAGCCTCGCCGTGGTGATCAGCGCCTTTGTGGAGAAGGCGCAGCAGCCCTTGGTGGGTTTGACGGAGTCGTCGAAGGTGATCGCTGCGGCGCACGAGGCGTCAAAGATGCTAGATCAGGAATTTAAACTGGACGATGCGACCCGTGTGGCGTCGACGAAGACGGCTGCCGTGGAGGCGGATGCCGGCTCCGCTGCGGCGGCTGCGGCGAAGGTGAAGGCGGAAGACGCGGTGGCCAGTATAGCCGGCAGCGCTGCGGCTGCGGGAAGTGCGTCTCCGAAGATGCGGCTGCAGGATACGCTGGTGCAGCAGGTCGTGTCCACCATCACAAACATCATCCCTGTCTCGAAGCACCTCGCCGAGTCCATCTTCAAGATCTGGATGCTGCAGAAGGAAAAACAGGTGAACCTCAGCAGCATCGCCTCCCCGGCCGACTACGTGCTGGACTCGAAGCTGGTCATCTTCGCCCGCCTCGACAAGGCCCGCATCTACTTCAACTCCGACAACATCGGCGCGGAGGTGGACGTGACGCTGAACAACGACTACCTTCGCAAGCTCGATCCGAATGTGGCGTCCGTGAAGAGCGGTGGTGCCGCCACGCAGGACCCGTCGGCGCTGAAGAACGGTGTGAGCTTCGACGCGGCGAGTGCGGCACGCGGCAACACCGCTGGCGCTCGTACGACGAAAAACAAGGACGATGACGACGACGACGAAGGCATGATTCAGGTGCTGACCGACACCAACGCCAACGCGCGCCGCACCGACGCTGAGGAGCACACCTTTGTGGTGGATAAGAAAACGCGCAAGCTGACGCAGCGCTCGCCGGTGTCAAGCGCGAGATCGCCGTCCATCACCCCGTCGGCCGCAGCGTCACCGGTGGACGTGTCCTCCGCGACGGCCACCGCGGAAGGCAAGGGGAACACGATCTCGCGCGTCCAGGTGACGTGTGTGAAGGCGAGCGAGAACGCGGCGAGTGCCACTGCTACTACTGCGACTGCTGCAGCGGCGGAGGCGGCCACGGCACCGGAGGATGCCGCAGATCCGGACGCGTGCTCCGTCTTCATTAAGGTGAATGGCAATGCGTTGCCGCCGATCCCGGCAGACGCGCGGGCGTGTGCGTTGCTGACCGTCGACGTCGTCGTGCCACCGGAGCGCTATGCCTACAACTTCGAGTGGTTCTACAAGCGCATCGTCGGCTACGAAAACGAGTACGAGCGCATCGCCGCGGCGCGTGTCTTTGCGTCGAACAGCCCGAAGTCGCTCGGCAACTTTCTCGATTTTGTGATGCGCATGATCACCGGAAAGTCGGTGGAGTTTATGTTTTCCAAGTCGATCGGTCGCATGATTGGCATTCCGGAGGACGTGTCGGAGACGCCGCCGGCGACGCGGAAGCTGATGTGCATGTACATGGACGCTTCTTACAAGTGGGTGCTGGCCGACCTCATCACACTAGCCCCGGTGATCGAGACAAAACTCCCAAAGGCGTAGTCGCCTACAGTTGCCGCTGGAGGCCAACTAACGTGGGATTTTTTCGTACAGCGACGCTGTCCTGCAACTCGCGGCGTGTACTCTCGTGAGAAGAGGAAAGC
This sequence comes from Crithidia acanthocephali, assembly GCA_000482105.1. Classification (NCBI taxonomy): domain Eukaryota; phylum Euglenozoa; class Kinetoplastea; order Trypanosomatida; family Trypanosomatidae; genus Crithidia; species Crithidia acanthocephali. The sequence goes on along the minus strand of AUXI01000026.1, from coordinate 34,831 downwards.
GAGCACCTCTGCAAGAGTCGATGGCGACACGTGCGGAGGAAGAAAAAAATAGATGAAGCGATCGTGATAACAAAAGCGACGAGGAGTTTATTCTTCATCTCTTTAGCGCTGATTTTTTGTTGTTGTTGTTAGTGTTGTTGTGTGTGTGTGTGTGTGTGTAGTCGGACTTCTGTGTGTTACTGCTGCCTCGTTTGTTGTGGTGTGTGCGTGTGTGTTGAGAGTAGCTGCGGCTTTTCTTTTCCCCCTATGCTTATTTCACTTCTCTCTCCTATATTTACAAGATACTAACTCAACTCCGTAGCGGCGATTCCACCTCCACTTGCTTCCCTTCGTTTGATTCTTGTTTCGCTTTTCATTTTTGTGTTGTTGGCGACGAAAACACACTTCTTTTTTGCCGTACAGGAATGCGTCCTTTTTTGCTTTTTTTTTGTTTTGTTTACTGTGAGGAGGCGGAGCCCGCACACGTGTGAGCGTGTTGTATACTAATCTCTCACTCCGCACGCCATCACTGTTTATTTCTCCCTCGTCTGTCGTTGTCACCCTCAGCTGTGAGGGTACGTTGTCGATGCTCACCACTGCGATTTTAAAAGAAGAAGGAAAAGGAACAAAAGCCGCATTGAGTCTCTCAGTGCTTCTCAGTGGTTCTCATGGAATAAAACCACGTTCTTTACGTGCAACCGAATAGCATCGTCCTCGAACAGTCTGGTAGTGTACAAACGAGAACAACTCGTCTGGATACGGGAGAAGGCGCCGCCTTCATGTATTTGACGAACGAGGTTCTTGCCCACCTGTTGACTAATGCGCTGTTATTGTTGTTGTTGTTGTTGTTGACACGCGGTGGAGTCCGTATACAGATTGGTATGGCATTTGCCTCCTCTCCACAGCAAGTCGTTTTTTCCAGAACCTGCTCCACGCCTTCTTTTTTGTTTTACTACACACACACACACACACACATACTTTTTTTTGTCCTTTTGTGGGGACTGACTTACACTCAGTAGTTCTCCAGAGACACCATCTTCACGACGACAGTAAACGGAACATAGAGAGAGTAGCAAGGAGCACACGGGTGCAGATGCCTGCACTTCAGCCGCTCTCGAACACGCTGGCGCCTGCGGCGGGGTCGAGCCTCGCGCACATGAAGGGCCAGCAGCTGGCCCGCGAGGAGGACGAGAAGCTGCGTGCGCGTCGGGTGAAGGGCATCGTCGTCCTCGTGGAGCAGTTTCTGCTGGAGCAAGGCTACGTGCAGAGCCTGCAGGCCCTCCAGCAGGAGAGCCGCGTCTCCCTCACCCAGTACTGCGTGGCCGACAACATCGACCTCCTCTCTGTCCTGCAGGACTACGAGGACTACTACGAATTCCGGGCACAGCGGAAGCCGAAACTCTTCCGGGCACGCAACGGCAGCGACGACAACGGCGGCGGTGGTGCGGTGGTGATGGAAAATGGGGAGAAGATGCTGACACGAAAACGCAAAGGCGGCGGCAGTGCTGCAACGACGGCAACAGCGGCGAATGCAAGCTCCGGTTCACCTGCGCCGTCTTCCGTTGGCTACGGCAGTCTTCCAGACGCCGCAAACACCACCACCGCTGCCAGTAACAACCCTAGTGGTGGTGTCGCTTCCTCTCCGGCCCCTCACTCCGCCCCAGGGACGGCAGGCATGAAGCCGCCAGCACACCTTCGTCCGACAAATCTGGCGCGTGCGCTCGGCCACGCACACGGCGGCGGCGGGCAGCGCACCAGCAGCACCGACGGCGCAAGTGGAGGCCTGTCACTGCAGGGCGAAGCAGCGCCGCTCGCGGCACCCGCGAGTGCTGCCGTGAGCGTTGGCGGTCACAAGAATGCCTCGTCAGCCAAAAGTGGAAGTGGAAATGGTGAGGAGGAGGAGGGCGACGATGCACTGACGGACTTCCACCACCGGGCACTGAAGCCCCTCCCACAGTTCCCCACAAACGAGCTGAACGACCTCGCGGCCACCATCCTGCGAGAGATCCTCGACGTCAACCCGTCCGTGCGGTGGCGCGACATCGCGGACCTGGAGGGTGCGAAGCACCTCTTGAAGGAGGCGGTGGTCATGCCCGTCAAGTACCCGGAGCTCTTCCAGGGCATTCTTCGACCGTGGAAAGGCATTCTCCTCTTTGGTCCACCGGGCACCGGCAAGACGCTGCTGGCCAAGGCCGTGGCCACGGAGTGCCGCACGACGTTCTTCAACATCTCCGCGTCTTCCGTTGTGTCGAAGTGGCGCGGCGACAGTGAGAAACTCGTCCGCATGCTCTTCGAGCTTGCCGTGCACTACGCCCCCAGCACGATTTTCATCGACGAGATCGACTCCCTCATGTCCGCCCGCTCCACCGATGGCGAGCATGAAGGATCGCGCCGCATGAAGACGGAGCTGCTGACGCAGATGGACGGCCTCTCGAAGCGGCGCGGCGGTGATGTCGTCTTTGTGCTGGCCGCGAGCAACGTGCCGTGGGATCTCGACACGGCGATGCTGCGGCGGCTGGAGAAGCGCGTGCTCGTGACGCTGCCGACGAGCGAGGCACGGCAGCTCATGTTCCGTCGGCTGCTCCCCACTCTCGGGAGTGCGGCGGACTACGAGGCGTGTGCGGCGCTGACGGAGAACATGTCCGGCGCGGATATCGACATTGTGTGTCGAGAGGCCATGATGCGGCCAGTGCGGAAACTCATTGAGCAACTCGAGGCGGCGGGCGATGCACCGGGGGCGGCGTCGCGGCTGCCGCGAGCGCCGCTGACGCCGCCGAGTGCGACGCTGGAGGATGTGCAGGCGAGCATCGCGTGCACGCGCAGCAGCGTCCGGCTGTCTGACTTGGCTCGCTACGACACGTGGACACGCGAGTACGGCTCCGGTCTCTCAACATGAGAGGAGAAGGAGAGGGAGAAGGAGGAGCGTGCCTGTTCCTCTACGCCTTCGCGTCATTCGCCGTTTCAGCTACATTTCTTTTTGTTTACATGTGCATTGCTGGATGTATAGAAGCACTGGGAGATGGGGAGGGAGGAACTTGGCGTGTTACAGAGAAAGTGCGCCGCTCTGCCCTCCTTTTTTTCCCCCCTACACCACAAGGAAAAAAAACAGGCAGGGAGCTTCAACGCAGTCGCTATCAGAGAATAGAAGCTATACATACACTTGCTCGGCTGAGGATAAGCACAAACCGACACGCAACGTGTTTTTGTTGGCCGCTGGAAAACTGTGACCGACGTGTTCGACAACTCTACTGTTGTTGTTGTTCTTTGTTTGTGTGTGCTTCTACACCTGTTTTTTGCCACTTCATCTTTCCTCCCACGTTTTCTTTTCCTTTTTTTTTTTGCTCATCTCGCTACGATTCAAACTGCGCCTACAGCAACCCGTGGAAGTCTGTCGCGTCACACAAGAAAAACAACAAAGCACAACAAAAAAAGACCCACAGAACTCAACTCTTCTTTTCTCCCTCTTTTCTCTCTTTGCGTGTGTATGGACTACAACGTGTCCAATGCGGCGGTGGTGCTCGACTGCGGGTCGTCGCACTCCCGCGCGGGCTTTGGCGGGGAAAAAGGACCGCGGCTTGACGTCCCCACCCTCGTCGGCTACCCGCGCCACCGCGGGATCGCCATGGCGGCCGGGATGAACGAGCAGGAGGTGGGCGAGGAGGCGCTGCTCAAGCAGGGCTCCCTCGACGTCCACCACCCGGTTCGCAACGGCTTCATTGAGGACTGGGGGGATGTGGAGAAGCTCTGGAGCCACCTCTTCTTCAACGAGCTGCGGGTGTCACCGGAGACGCACTGCTTCTTGCTGACGGAGCCGGTCAACACACCCGGCCCGCAGCGCGAGCGCACGCTGGAAATTATGATGGAGACGTTTCGCACGCACTCCCTCTACCTCGCCCCCTCGCAGGTGTTGAGTCTGTACAGCTACGGCCTCACGACGGGGCTTGTCGTGGACAGCGGACAGGACGTGACGCGGGCTGTGCCGGTGCACGAGGGCTACGCGCTGGGCCGTCACGTCACCCAGAGCCCCGTGGCCGGCGCAGCCCTCACCCGCTACCTCGGTGAGCTGCTCCGTACGCAGGGCTACGCGCTCGGCACCGCCAGTGAGCAAGAATTGCTCAACCGCGCCAAGGAGGAACTGTGCTACGTGCAGTCGCACAACTTCGCCGCGACGGGTGTCGGTGCGGCGGCGGCGGCGTCGACCGGGCGGTCCCCACGCCCTGAGACGACGTCAGAGGACAGCGGGTACGGTCGCGGGAGCGAAGATTTCATCCTGCCAGATGGTCAGCGCATCCCTCTCACGACGGAGCGCCACCGCACCGCCGAGGTGCTCTTCAACTTCTCCCTTCTAGCGGAGATGGAGAGCAGCGGCACCGACATGCGCCTGTACGAGCCGCGCTGCAAGGTGCGCACCGACATGGGCGACCTCTTCACCCCGTCCTTCGAAAAAGGTGTCAGCTGGCTGCCGTTTGCTGCGATCAACAACTGCGAGCCAAGCCTGCAGCCGCAGCTGTACGCCAACATGGTCGTCGCAGGTGGCTCGCTGGCCTTCCCTGGTGCACGGACGCGGCTGGAGTCGGAGGTGCGGCAGCTCTACCGTGAGAGTCACCCCAGCGAGGCTGTGCTGCCCACCCAGGTGCGGGACATGGCCTGCCGTGCCTACAGCGCGTGGCTTGGGGGGTCGATGCTGGCACAGACCGCCGTCTTCCAGCATTTGGTCGTGTCGCGGAAAGAGTACGAAGAGGAGGGCTCGCGTGTGATTCACTACAAGTCTCTGTGAAGGTGGTGCTGTGAAGCGAGGGAGGAGGTGGGGGGACTTCTTTCCCCGGCTTTGCTACGAGAACCGTTCCGGTGGTGTGTGAGTCGGCCGTGATGAGAACTGTTGTTGTTGTTTAGATGTAAACTAAAATGCTGTGCGTCTGTTGTTTTTTGTTTGTTTTCTTCGATGATGATGATGTATACAACTGTGTGGCGCTGTGCAACACCCTTTTTATTGTAAATGAAAAGAAACAAACACCTCAAGAAGTTGAGGGATCAGACGAGTTCTGTGAGAGAGCAAGAGGCTAACACACTCTCTCTCTAGACCACGAGGTGGGACTACGTACGGAAAACGAAGCTTCTGGCGAGACTCCAAGACGGCAAAGAGTTCATCATCGTTGCTCGAAGCGTGGTGGATGCAAGCTGAGCAACTCTCACGCATTTCCCCTCCCTCTCTCTTTCTCTTTCTCCCGTGGGTCTCTGACTTCTTTCATAACTCTAATTGTGATCGTTGTCAGCGTCAACAAGGAGCATTCCTTTTTTCTCTCCTCACATTAAAACTTATATATAGAGTAGCATTGGCACAGTTGTTCAATCTCTCCCTTCAACCCGTTCTCTTCTCACTTTTCAAAACTGTGGTGCTTCTCTCACCCCACCAAACTCAATTTTGTAGCGTGATGTCTGTGAAGTCTGGCCAGTTCAGCTACGACGCCGTCACACGAGAATGCCCGGCTGGTTTCACGAAGATATCGGAAGGCACCACCGCGGTGCTGGAGCCGCCGCCGAAGGAGAAGACAGCTCCGGAAAAGCCAGCGGCAACGAGGCAGCAGCAGCAGCGCAAGCGACTGGATGACGGTCACACCGAGGACGACGTGGACGAGGACGGTGCACCGCAGCAGGAGGAGGACCAGGCTGTCTTCTACAACCCAGCCCAGGTGGTCAACCGCGACCTGAGCATCAGCGCGATTGAGCTCTTCTCTCGCCTACGCCTCACCGAGCCACGACGCCGCGGCGGCACGAAGGCTGGCATCACCATTCTTGAAGCCCTCAGTGCCACGGGACTGCGCGCCATCCGTTACTTTAAAGAAATCACAAATGTACGGTACATCATCGCAAATGACATGGATGCGGATGCGGTGGCGTGCATCGTGCGCAACTGCGCGTACAACGGGGTGCCGGTGCAGTACCCAACGATGACGGCGAACATGCCGGCGTCTGCGATTGAGCTGTACGGAGACGGTGAAGTGCCAGGTGACGAACGCACGCTGGCTGCCGCGGCGTCAGCCTTGCCGTCGCCGACGGCCCCAGCCACCGACTCTGCCGCGACGCCGCCTGTTGGGGTGAAAGCTGGGGGTGCCATCGTGCCGAACCTCGACGACGCGAACGATCTCATGTTCCGCCTCGCGATGAACTCGAACGTGCACCCGGGTCAGCGCGTCTGCCTAGTGGACGCAGAGGGCGGCGGCAGCGGTGACGGCGCGACGGTGCGGCCGCTGCTGCAGCAAGAGCTGATGGACGTGGTCGACCTCGACCCCTACGGCTCCGCCTCGCCGTTCCTCGACGGCGCGTTTCGCTGCATCAAGGAAGGTGGCTTGATGCTCGTCACGAGCACCGACAGCGCGATTCTGTGCGGCAACTTTGCCGACACGGCGCACGCCAAGTACAGCTCCCTCCCGTACAAGGCCTCGCACTGTCACGAGGCGGCGGTGCGCACGCTCCTCGCGTGCATCGAGCGAGTGGCGAACAAGCACAAGAAGTACATCGTCCCCCTCCTCTCTCTGCACATCGACTTCTACGTCCGCTGCTTCTTCCGCGTGTACACGCAGCCGGCCGAGGTGAAGCTGAGTGCGTGCAAGCTCGGGTATCAGCTGCAGTGTGCGAGCTGCTCCGCATTTTGGGTGCGGCCCATGGCGACGGTGCGGCCACCACGACCGTCGAAGCAGGACCGTCGTCGCCAGAAGCGGGAGCACAACGAGCAGCAGCGGATGGCTCACCTTCACGGCGAGGAGGCGACGAGCACCACACACGACGTCGTGGCGCCGCCAGAGGCGACGAAGCGTGGGCGTCCGAGCGACTCTGCCACGGGTGGCGCACCCGCGCAGTCGCCGTGCAAGGAGGTGTACCCGCCCAGCCCGAGCCGGCAGACGAACCCGAAACTGACGCCGCTCACGCTGAGCAACCTCCCACACACCACCACCACCACGACGGACTCCGCAGCATCGTCCTCCGCGCTTCCGGGGGCCGCCTTCAACACCTGTCCCGTCTGCGGCGGTCACATCATCCTCTCCGGTCCTCTCTACGCGGCACCGACGCAGAACCGCGAGTTTCTTGAACAGCTGCTCGGCATCTTCCAGGAGCGCGCCGCGGAGGGCCGACTCAACGCGGAAGCGCGCATCACCGGGCTGGTGCGCATCGCCCTCGAGGAACTGCCAGACTGCCCACTGTTTTACCTGCTGCCAGACGTGGCGTCGTACGTGCGGGTGCGGTGCCCGCCCACGCCGTACATCGTCGGCGCACTGGCGCGGCTGGGCTACCGCTGCAGTCAGGTGCACTGCGCCGCTGCAGGGCTCAAGACGGACTGCCCACCGGAGGTGCTGTTTCGCGTGTTGCTGCAGTGGAAGGTCCTGCAGGAGGCACAGGACGCGGTGGGCGAGAAGGGCGAGGCGGTGGAGGAGGAGGAGGCGCCACCGACGACGAAGGACGCTGCTGCTGCGACTGCGGTGGTGGCACGGCCACTCCTCGTGACGCCGCTGGCCGAGGCGGATTTCACGTATGACAAGGCCTACGACTTCCGTGGCCGTGTCATCGGTGTGGCGAAGTTTGTGCCGAATGCGCCGGGCTGGGGACCGCGGCGGCGTCATCAGGGTGCCGCACCGGTAAATGGAGAAGAGGAAGGAGAGGAGGAAGAGTAGTAGACAGAGTGCACGAGTGACGGCAGCTGGTGGGCTGCGCGGAGACACGTGCAAAGTGCGCATCGCTCTTTCTCTCTCTCTCTCCCGTCATGATCTGACAAGCTTTCTCTTCTTCAAATCAAGCTGTCAGGAAAAACGGAGGTCAGGCAGCGAGACAGTGGCACTCCCAGTGAGTTGTGTATGAGTCATTTAAAAGGCTGTTGATTTGTCGTTGTCGTTGTTGTTGTTGTTGTTGTTTTAATTGTGAGGAGTTTTCCTTCTTCCGTCTAATCGTGTCCGCTACGGGATATCCTGGCGCTGCAGCAATAAAGGGAAAAACACGTAAAGCTCTCTTTTCTGAAGGTTCTACTAGAAGTTCCATTCGCTACGGTGGACTTCTCTGTGGACAAAAAAAAAAAAACGATGCCACGGACAGCTACTCTGGCGTCAGCTCCTCGTGTGCTTTGACCTCGAAGTGCCGCTATCAAACACGATTCATTGCGTCATCAGCTTGCTGCCTGAAAACAATGTGCAAGAGTTTCTTCAGCTTCCTGGTGTCACTTTTTTTTTTCCTCTCTTTTTCCCCCGCATTTGTGGACTGTCGTCCGGAACTACACACACACACACATACGTGCAAACACACATACGTACATACATACGTACATAAATACAACAAAGGAACGTCAGCTGCGACGGACACGCACGCACATAAGAAGAGAAAACGGCAGCAATGCTGCGAGCGAGTGTGTGCCAACGCACCGTCTTCGATGCCTGCTACGTGCTCAACCTCGACCGTCGTCCCGATCGCTGGGTGCACACGCAGGCGCAGCTCAAGCGGGCAAAACTGCACAAATTTCTGCAGCCGGGCGTCGACGTGACGCGCGTCAGCGGCGTGGACGGCACCACACTCGACGCCGCCGCGCTTCACCGGGACGGCGTCCTCACGGACCTGGGCTACCAGCGCTATCAACTTCCGACGGAACAGAAGTTGTTTGGGATGGACCTGACGCAAGGCGCCATTGGGTGTGCGCTGGGCCATCGCAGTGTGTGGCAGCGCGTCGTGACAGAGCAGAAACAGTGTGCGTTGATTCTCGAGGACGACGTCGAGTTTCACCACCGCTTCAGTCGTCAGTTTGCGGAGCGCTGGTCGCACGTGCCGGCTGACTGGGGTGTGGTGCACCTCGGCGGGCTGGACCTCCTCGCCAGCGGCAAGCCGCCACGTCCGTACCTCGCGGACGGTGTTCGACTCGCCTACCAGGGACATCGTGAGCTGACCGCGTACGTCGTCCACGCCGCATCGGCGCAGCGCTGCCTCGACCTCTCGTTGCCCATGACGTGGCAGGTGGACACGCACATCACCAGCTGCCTTGCTGAGGACCCGGCGGCGCAGGATAAGTACATCTGCGACCCGAAGATGTACGTCTTTCAGCCCTCATTGGTGATCCAGATTACCTCGCTTGGCACGGATGTGCAGAAGAAGCCATCGGACAACCCGGCGCTCGAGGACGCCGCGCGCCGCATGCGCGAGTTCATCGGCGGTGGCACATCCGTGCGATGAGGTCAAAGTTCCAATCCTTCGGGTGCGTGTGTGTGTGTGTGTGTGTGTGCGTGCTTTGGATTGACTGCGTACACGTAAATTTTTTTGTTTGTTTGTTTTGATCACCACTTCTGGTTATTCACATGTTGCTTTTTTGGTGCCGCGCGTCGGCGCACATCCAGACCTAAAGGCTAAGAAGAAAAAAAAACAGTAACAAGAGCTCCGTCAGTATTCGCAGCTGTGTGAAGCCACATTGCGCTTGCTTAGCATCAGAAGAGAATTGTCTTCACCACTGGCGCACACAACCACTTCTTCACTTTCTTTCCTCTCCTCCTAATTCTAAATTTTTCCTATTGCATTTTTTTTTGTTTCTCAACATAATTCCTTGCTGCTGTTTGTTTGCTTTTCTTGCCAGCCGGGATACAACGATCGGTTCTTTTTTTTTTCCTTGCGATCTGTGACGATACACACGTGGTCCGTCAAGTCTGTAAAATAGTTATTTCTGCTCGCTCTTCCCCTCACCAGTCACACCACCAAGTGACGTATGTAAACTACCGGTGAGTTTCCTTTCTCCATTTTCGTTGCTGTTGTTGTTTCGCTTCTCCTCTGTAACATTCTTTTTTTTTCTTTTTCGGGCTGAAACATAGTTCGATAGTGTAGGACCCTGTCAGTACACCACTTTTCGCAGCGAACACGCTAGCGTGCATGCAGCCGTCGTCAGCGCCACCCTCGCGGCTGCCCACGCTGCGGCCCGACCAGCGCTCCAACCCGCTGACCTTCGACAGTCCACACGCGCACAGCAGCACCAGCGCGGGCCCCTCGCACGTCTCCAGCTCCACCATCGCCTCTGCGCATCGTGCTTTGCACAGCCGCGGTGGCGCTGGTGATCGCACTGGTCGGGGTGGGATGATGGCAGGGCACTCACACCCACGCCAGCAGCCCTACCCACACAGCAGCCGCAGCCGGGACAGCTACCGCTCCAACCCCGCCACCACCACGACGGCCTCGTCTGCCATGCACAGCGTGCTCACCTCCGATGCGGCAGCCACCACCACCACCTCCCACAACCTCTCCAGCCTCTACGCCGTCAGCGCCTCCGATGCCAGCGTGAATAACAACAACAATAACAACAACAATAGCAGCAGCAGCAAGAACGCGTCTTCGTCGGCTGGGGCAGCGCGACTGCGCTTCCCACCTGGCACGCTGCCGCTCCCACGGCAGCCAGGACAGCAACCGCTGCTCTTCAACTCACCCCCGCCCCCACCCAGCATCATGGCAGGTAGTGCCACCTCCGTCGCGCCGTCGCCCGTGAAGCCGGACGCCCCGCCGGCGGTGCTGCTGTCGCACCTCGAGTACACCGGGCAGACCCCCTCGCTCGCACCGCAATCCTACCTGTCATCGCAGCAGCAACAGCCACAGCAGCAGGGGTATTCGACGTCTGGCACCGTCAATGGACTGATGGCGCTGCAGGACGCCACGACTGGACTGCTTGTTCGCCACCTCGCGGCGGAAGTTCAAGGCGATTCTGGGCGAGAGGCATCCGTGGCCGTTGGTGCGGCGGCGGCGGCAACAGCCGCGGCGGATGGTAGCGGTGGTGGTGCAAGAACCCCCGTTGCCGCGATCGCCGCCTCCGACACGGCACGTACGGCGGCACTGAAGAAGGCGGCGCCACTTGTGTCTGCCGCGCTGCTGGACGCCGGCGTCGATGACCGCATCAACCCTTACATGCTCGATCGGATGATCCGTCAGGGCCGTCGGCAGTTTGCTGCCGCCGCCGCTGCCGCAGCTGCAGCAGCGGAGTCGAAGGGCAAGACAGCCGACGCGGCGCGCACGAAGGCGAGTGGGTCACCGTCCCTTTCACCCCTGGCAGTGGCAGCAGCAGCGGCGTCGCCGGACACGGCCACCTCGGCCAACGCTTTGTCGGATGCAACGCGCTACCACGAGCCGCCGGCGCTGCAAGCAGCGTACAACGCGGTGGCAGTGCCAAGTGGAGAGGGGGGCGGCACCACTCCCCCTGCGACGGAGGAACGGGGCGGGCACGCGGTGAAACGCACCGTCGAAGTGGACGCCTTTGCAGAGATACTAGCGGAGTACGCCAGCGATGCGCCAAGCGAGGAGGTGGACGCCGGCACCCCACGCTCATCACCGCTGCTGCAGGCCAAGCGCGCAGTCGGCGTGAGTGGGGGAAGCGGCGCGGCCAGCGCACGCGACGCATCAACCGGGGGCACAAAGGCGATGCTGCTCATGTCATCGCCGGACTACACCCGCCTCGCCTCCGCCGCGAGCGCCAACGACGCAGCTTTCATTCGGCAGCTCGTGAACTACTACACCGCCCGTGCACGCGCCACCACGGCGGCGGCGGCGGCGCAGCGGAAGTCAAGAGCAGGGATGGGCACGTCGAAGTCCGGCGGAGCGCGCGCGCCGCTGTCGGCTGCTGCTCTGGGGAGTGTGAAGAGTGGGCAGCCGGCGGCGTCCGCGTTGGCGGCGGGTGACACAGCCGCCATCAACGACAACAACGACAGCGGCGGCAGTGACTTTTCACTTCTCAACGCCGTCCTCTCGGTCAGTCGCGAGTTCGTGGAGGTGCAGGCATCGGAGAACGGGCTGCCGGGCCGCGGCACGGCAGCGCTGTCGGAGCGGCGCCGTCAACTCCTGCGTCAGCTCGTCACGCTGGACCAGACACGCATCCCGGAGTCGCTGTGGGTCACCAGTGCACCACCGCTGAGTCGGTTGACAGCGCTAACCTCCTCCACGCCCGGTCGCCAGAGCCCGACCACGCAGAAGGAACGCACAGAGCTCGAGCGCGGCACGGCGGTGGCGGAGGGACTTGCGAACACGGCCACGACGCTCACTGCGATTGCCGCAGCCACCACCACTACCACCTCCTCTGCCGGCGCCCGTGGACAGGGAGGCGTGGAGGCAGAAGACAAGGAGCGCCGTGGTAGTGACAACGTCCGCGCGAGCGTGGATGCAGCGTCGATTGTGGCGACGCAGCGCGAGGACAGCGTGCACAACAACCAGCGTCCCCGCAACGCACCAAACAACAACAACAACAGCAACAGTCGCAGCGGTGGTGGTGCGGAGGGCGGCCCCACATCCAGCGTTGCCAACACCATATTTCCAGCCGTCCGCCCGATGGACCGCTCACAGGTCTACCTGCTGGCGGATGTGCTGGACCGCATGCTGCACGACCCTGCACACCCGCAGTGGGTGGAGTTGCTGTCGAACCCGGAAGTCGCCCGCTACGTCTTCGCAGAGGCGGAGGAGACGACAGCGTCGGCGGCACCACCAAAGATCGTCGACAGCGGCGCTGGCAGCGGTCCGCTGGCGCTCCAGAGCACGGCGCACGACGCGACCAGCCTCGCTGTGGCAGCAAGTGGCGACAGCGATGACGTCTATGGTGCGATGTGGGGGCCGCCAGGTGAGCAGCGGCTGCTGGCCTACACCGACGCCGCCACCCAGGTCTTAGATATTCTCGACGCTGGGCTGTCGGAGCTGGTGCGGCAGGTGACGTGTCACTGCACGGAGCGCGGTGCGCTGCTCGACCTGCTGCGGCAGTCCGTCGTGGACATTGCGGCGACGCAGGTGCACTTGCTGAGTCAGGTGAAGCGGCAGGCACGTCAGGACGCCGCCACCGCACGGGCGTTGCGGGAAGAGAACCAGAGCCTGCAGGCGCAGTGCGCGGCGGCGAAGGCGGAGCTGGCGGAGGTGAAGGCCGCCCACGCGCAACTGCAGACCCGCATCGAGCCGATCCAACGCAAGAGTGACCGCCTCGATGAGTTGATGGCGCGGGTAGCGAGCAAAGCCCGACGCTTCGAAACGCACCGCCACGACGAGCACATCGCCCTCCTGCAGCTGCTGGAGGAGAGCATGAAGCAAACCGCGAGCGCCGCGGCCGACAACTTCTACAGCGAGGTGAACGACATGCACGTGCGACACATCAAAGGGGACGCCGCGGATGCGCACAACAGCAGCGACAACGCGGCAGGCGAGTACAACATCCCGCTGCTGCTGGAGGCGGAGATGCCGTCCGTCGCGGCAGCCCGCACGCACGCCGCGGAGCAGCGGCAGACGATGTCGCGGATGTACGGCGAGGCCCACCAGCTCCTACGCGCGTTGCAGGACACGGTGGAGGCCACCAACGCGGTCTGTGCCCCGTTGTACAAGAAAATGGTTCTGGCAGACGTCTCGCCGATCGCGAAGGTGGCGACGTCGAAGTGGACGGCGATCGCACGTGCGGTCGGCGCGTTTGAGCAAGAGCGACGACACCGGCAACGCGTGTACGAAGTCTTCACGGAGTACTGCACCGTCTTTCGCCATGAGCAGGCGGCAGCAGCGGCAGCAGCGGCGACGCGTCATCGAAGCAGCGGCGGCGATGGTGGGCGGCAGAACTCCACTGCGTTGTTTGACGACGCAAACGCGTCCGCCGGGCTCAGCGTGCGGAGTCACGGAGAGTCGTTTTTGGTGGACAGCGGCTCCCGGAACGTCAAGAAGAAACTGGGCGACGAGGACGACGAGGAGGACGATGAGAACAACAAGCTGCGTGCCTTGCAGCGACGGGTGCCGCAGCCTGCCGCCGCGGAGGAAGGCGGTGGTGGCGCCTCGTCCGTTGCGTCGAACCCTTTTGGCGGCATCATCAGCCACGCCGACCTGGAGGCGATGTCGGCGACGGACTGTACCGTGGAGGAGGTGAACGCGCTCTTCCGCAAGGACTTCGACGTGCGGGCGTACCTACGTGGCTCCTGGGAGGACTACGTCAACGATCGCCGTCTGCACGAGGCTGCCTCCGGCGTCGAGGACGGCTACACGCTGCGCCTGCCGGACCTGCTGCAGATGCTGTGCGACCTGCACACTACACTGGCGGAGGTTACGATGCGGATGCGGGCCATGGCGGACAGCGGCGTGTTGCAGGTGCTGCTGCGGCCGCCGCTGGAGCCGCCGGCGCACCCGGAGGTGCCGTGTCCGCTGTGCAGCCGACGCGACAGCACCGAGATGGACCGCCAGCGCCGCCGGGAGGCGATGTCGCGCATTGCGCGGGACCTGCAGGGTAAGATGGACGCCGTGGAGGCGAAGAGTCGGGCGGCGCAGCTCGAGCGTGACGATGCGAAGCGGGAAGTGAAACGACTCCAGATGGAGCTGCAGCAGGTGTCGAGGGGCAACCTGCCAGTCTCCTCACACTCCGGCAGCCAAAGCAAGTCCGCCGCGTCGATGCACAACCTGCGCAACACCTCCATGTCATCCTTCCGCCGCGTCCGTCGCGACACGTCCACCCCGCGTAACTCGAACCTGCCACGTGATCCGTCCTTCGCGAACGCGAGCACACGCACCAGTAAAGGCGTTGGTGGGAGTAACGGCAGCAGTAACCCATCCCGTTCTCGCACGCGGCGGACGAGCCGCAAGTCGTCGTCCACGACCGGCATGGACGACGGCACCTCGTCGCGGCCCTCATCGTCCTCGCAGCACCCGCTGGCGTCGTCGTCGAACGGCCATCACCACCACCACCACCACCGCCCGCGTAGCCGCCGCAACACGCGAGAAGGCGATGACATCAGCGACAACACCGACACGAGTGCGGAGGAGGTGTCGATGGTGCGAGGCACCTCCTTCGAGACCACCGCTGGCGCATCGCGCGGCGCACCGTTTGCGCGCAGCGGCGAAGACGAGGACGAGGAGGCGATGGCGTTGGATGGCCACGGGGACACCGCCATCCCGTCAGACCGCCGCAACACAGCAACGCTTTAAGTCGAAAGAAAACGCTTTCTTTTTTTAGTGTCGTTGTTGTCGTTGTTCCTTTTTTCTTTTTTACTGGCATCTAGATGTACACCAGCACCTTCACATGTGCGCAACGCGGAGTTCTGCACGTTTCTATTTTTTTTCTTTTTTTGTAATCACTCGAACCGTGACATTCGATTGTCTCGAAAATGAGGAGGAACAGTGCCGCGCTTTTCGTCGAACGACTTTGCTGTCTTGAGCTGACAAGCGGTCTGGTTTGTCGCGCAAGGTCAACTCGCTTCTTGACAATAAGCATCGGCAATAAGGAAGAAGAAAGTGCTTTTCCTGTGATACCTTGGTGAATGCTGCGTGCACCTTCGCATCCATGCTCGCGTTTCCAAACATGACACCACTCTATAATCAGTTTTTCTTCTCATAACTGTTGTGATCACACACACACACACACACTTTCTCTCTCTTTCGCTCTCTATTTCGCTCTGCTTCTTTTTCTGTCCGTTGTTTGCCGTGAAACAATAACAGGTTTTCTTCTTTTTTTTTTCGTTGTTTTGTCGCCTGCTCGTTCTCCAGTCTGTTATCGTGATCACAATAGACACACTCCTCTGTATCATAGTCGCAAAAAAAAAAAAACGTAGTCTGCGTGGCTGAGCTTTTTATGCAAGGAGATCATCTGTATTATCCTGTTTACCTTTCGCTCCTTTTTTCTTCTTCTCATTGTTAGCCCAAGCCGTCTGTGTATGAGAAGAACACAGACACGCACTTCTATACTACTGATTCACCAGCTGTAGTTTTTTTTTTTTTTTTACTTGCTTCGCCGACCCCGTCACAGTTCTCTCTCTCTCTCTTAACAGAAAAAAATGCTCAAGAACGCCAACTCGTCTGTGTCGGAGGATGAGCCGCTGGAGTACACGGAGCACAGCAGTGTCGCCCCCAACCCTCTCACCGGACTCGGCGCCATCATCCAGACCATCAACAAGCGCTTCGAGGTGTACCAGAAGCGACGAACCACCATCACGCCGTTCAGCACGCCGGCCGAAGCCTCCCTCGGCAACCCGCCCACGCCGCGCTCGATTATGGGCGACAGCAGCATGGTCAACGCGTCTTCGGGCGGCACCAGCGGCGGCAGCGGCCCGACGTCGAAGCCGCACTCCGCCTCGCCGCCACAGCCAGCACCGCAGCCGGTGCGGGACCCGCTCGCGGAGTCGATCGTCGTGGCCCACCATCACCCCGCCCCGTACTGGGAGGAGCGTGAGCTGTACATCGTCGCGGAGGATCTGTGCTGCTACCTGAACGGCGGCATCAACTACCGGCTGCTGTGTGAGCAGTACCAGCGCGCACTGGAGGTGCTGCTGGCACTGGTCAAGGAGGACGTGACGCTCTGCGCGTCGGGGGCGGTGGAGATGGTGCCGGGCGGCACCACGCGTGTCATGGCGACGCTGCAGGCCTTACTCAAAGAATCGCGGAAGATGCTGGAGGAAGCCGGCGTGGACGTGCCACCGAAGCTGTCCAGCATGTTAGAACAACTCCCTGCAGCACCAGAGGAGCAGCCCTTCTCCGACACCCCGCCGCTCACCCTCGTTGGTGCAAGTAATAACAACAACAACAATAACGGTGCCGGCGGTGCCGGCGGTCCTCGCAGCCCGCGTGTCCGTCCGCCGTCTGCCCTTGCCCCGTCGCGGCGTCAGCCCTCCGCCGGCGGTGTCAGTGTGAGCGTCAACGACGTTCCCCTGTCGGGGCACGACGCGGTCCCGCCACGCGTCTCTTCTGCAGGCGGAAACAACAACAACATCAACAACGGCCGCGGTCGTCCTCCGCCGTCGCGCATGCGCACGAGCGCGAGCATCAGCACCCCCGACACGACGCACTTGCCGGTGCACTTCTCCTTCTCCGGCAACCCCGGTGGCGGCCTCGGCAGCGGGAGTGTCATGGGCGGTGGTGGTGGCGGCGGCGGCACCAGCATCCGTCGCAACACGCCGAGCAGCGCCATCATCGTTGACCCGCCGGTGGACGACGGCCAAAGCGGTTTTTTGAACGATGCCGTGAACGGTACGGTGGAGGGCAGTGGCGTGCAGGAGCGGCACAGCAGCATCCTGCGCAACAGCGCCACCGCCAACAACGTCTCAACGCCGTCCTCCACCGCGCCGACGCCGCTGTCGAGTGCGGCAACTCAGGCGCGACACGACACCGCGGCTGCAGCGCACATGGCGCACCCGCCAAGTGAAGTTTCGCCGTCGGCGGGCAGCGGTGGCGGCTTTCGCTCCTCCACCCCGCATCGAAGCGATGATGCAACGAAGGCGTCGACAGCAGCGCCAGCAGCAGCAGCAGCAGCAGCAGTAGCAGGTGAGAAGGACACATCACGGGTTGATGACTCCGCGGTGGAGTGCGTCTCCCCGACTCCCAAGACCCCGCCTGCATCCGTGTACGACGAGCACGCAGACGCTGACCACCACCAGGGCAGCCAGCGACAGCAGGTGAGCAGTTTCGTGCCAAAGGAGATGGATGGTGCGACCGATCAGGGCACCGGACTCCGCGGCCGCCTCCGCCTCCTCGAGGAGCTCTACGGCGAGCACTACAAACTGGACGGTATGACGCTGCTGACCGATGCCCTTGGTGTTGTCTTCACCCGCGAGTACGACCAGGGCACCGACCAGCAGTACCAGAACGGCTTCACCGCCTTCCAGCGGGATGTGCACAGCAAGGTGATGCCGGCGCTGAAGTCGTACGAGGCACTGCAGCTGCGCATCACCGAGCTCACCCCGCTGCGCAGCGCGTACCTCGCCAGCTGTCTCGCGCGTCGGGTGCGGCCGAGTGACGCGGTGCTGGACCAGCTGAAGCGGATCGATCACGACCGTAGCCCGGAAACATTGCTGCTTGGTGGGCTGCACCTGGGTGACCTTGGCACCGCAGCCGTGGTGGAGAGCATCGTGCCACGCCTCTACCGCCTGCGTACGTTAAACCTCAGCGACAACAACCTGCACGACGGTGTGCTGGAGGTGCTGCTGCGGTCGTTGCGGTACCACCCGGCGCTGGAGACGCTGGACCTTTCCCGCAATCCCATTACCGACGCTGGGATGCCGTTCCTCCTGCGCATGGCACAGACGGTGCCGCGACTGTCGAGTATTCTTCTCCAAAGCAGCGGCATGACGGCACATGGGAAGCAGATGGTGGAGACGGAGTTGGACACGCCCGGTACCTTCGTTGTTGCCACGCCGCTGCTGCATCGGCCGGGGTCGACGCTCGCCCGCGGGAACACCAGCATAGGCGCCAACAGCGTCAGCCTCGCCAGCGGCAGCACCGGGGCTGCGGCCGGGTTGGTAGTGCCGCTGCTGTCCGCCTCCGCGCCGCTTGCGCCGCACCCACCCACAGCCCACCGTCCACCGTCGTCCCTGGACAGCCGCAACCGCTGGTCCCCCAAGTCGACGGCGCGGGCGGAGTCGATGCCGACGAAAGTCAGCAGCGCTGCCCGTAAGATGATGGTGACGAAGGGTAACGACTCGACGACAGCAGCGGGGACGCGGCTGCCGCCTTTGCCACCTCAGACGCCGTCGCAGTCCAACTCGAAGTAATAGAGAGAGAGAAGAAGCTTGGGCGAGTACTGTGGTGGACAGAATAGAGGTGATCTGGTTTTTCTTTTTTTTTAATTATTTTGTCTATGTGCTTTGACGTTGTGATGGGTGCGTCATCCACTGTGCTGTTCCACTACTCTGTTAGTTGTTTACAACTCTTCCCTTTTCTATTTTTCCTTGTTTTTCGAATACTGTGTTACATACTTCTCTTTCTCATAGATGTCTTTCCAAACTTCTTAGGCGTGCGAGTGTGCGTGCTTTTTTTTTTTCTATTGCATAGTCTAAACCTTTTTTCCTTTTTTTTTTCTGCGATGTTCTCATTTTCAACGGTTTATATCAAACACAACAACCGGCGATTTTTGTTTTTTCTGTTTCGAGAATTCATGATCTCGTTTTACTCTCTTTTTGTACGTCTGTTTACCGTTCTATTTGCAAAAGAAACACCGTAGCCCTCAACAGCGACTTGAGAAAGGCAGCATGAGTTTTCTCCACTGTGTATGGTTTGTTCGCAGAAACGCACGAGAGTGCCAGAGGCTTCTCGGCTCGTCGGCTTCCGTATTCCGTGGTGTGTGATGCCTCTCCCTGCCTCACTGCTTCTACAACCTCCATCCCCTCCACAGAATCTAGCTCTTCTTTTTTGTTGTTGTTGTTCTCCTTTCCAGTGGATAGCATCTCCCCCTCAGTTTGCCAGCCAAAGATGCCTCGCAGCAGCAGTGGCCCCGCGGCGGGTGACGGCAGCGGGCACAAACGCTACGCCGCCACCGTGGAGAAGGGCGAGAATGCGTGGAAGCGGGAGTGGAGCAGCTTCATGTCCGGCGTCAGCCTGAAGCGGCTGCGCGACGGCACGAGCGGGGTGTCCTTGAAAGCCTCGGCAGACATTGAACGTCAGCTCGAGTCCTCCTCCTCCTCCGCCTCTGCAGCGCCAGCACCGTCATCGTCGTCTTCCCTCGCACAGGGCACGTCGGCCGGCGATGTCGGCGTGAACAGCGACGGCATCCCACTGAACGCCGGGGCAGCCAGCGCGAGTTTTTCGTACCTCTTCTCCTCCCCTGCGGAGCGCAGAGCCGAGCGCGACGCACGCGAGCGGGCCGAGAAGGAGCGCCGCCGTGCCGAGAAGCGGGCGCGGATGGCGAAGAGCGACCCGCTCAGCGTGCTGAGCAAGCACCAGCGTGCCCTGCACGACGCGCAGCAGCGTGGGCTGCAGATGGAGGGCATGAACCGCAAGACCCGCCGCGACTTCCTGCGGCTGACGGTGTCCGAGGCGCAGAAGAAGGCGGAGGAGCAGTCGCGTGAGTTCAAGCTGCACGACTTGATGGATGAAAAGCTGGCCTGGTACCAGCAGGGGCCACACCCGGTTGACCTCATCGCAGAGAAGCTGGTGCGCCGGAAGGCGGAGAAGAAGGCGAAACAGCTGGGCTTGAAGTACAACTACCTCGCCCCGCACGCGTCGTGGCTGGCGAAGCGGGCACAGCGTCGCCGCGAGAGTTTGTTGGTTGGTCTCGGCAAGCGGCTTGTCTTTTACGAGCACTACGGCGAGGACGGCAACGTGCCGGACGACGAAGAGCTGACGGTGACGGACCCGCTGCGGCAGCGCACAGTGCCCTTGGGCGACATGGGGCTGCTGCTGACGCCGTCCACCGTGGCACCGAGTGGCAGCACGGCGACGGCGGCGGCTGCAACGACGGCCGACGGCGAGGAAACGGAGGAGGCGGCGGCTGAGGCGGTGGTGGAGTCTGCGATGCAGGCGGAGGACAACGCGGACAGCGAGGAGGGTGACGTCAGCACTGTGGATGGCGGTCACCAAAGCAAGGCGAAACGCAGTAGTGCGGAAGACAATGCCGCAGTGGAAGAGGCGAAGGCGGAGGCGGACGACGCACCGACAGCCTCCATCACAGGCCGCCGCAGCGCCAACGCGAAATCTATCGCGACGACGTCGGCGCAGCTGCCAGATGTGGGAGTCCTGCAGGACCCGGCCCGCCTCGCCACGTCGTTTGTTCGCAGCGTCGTGCGGGATCGCGCCACCGCCGTCGCGATCCAGCAAATGAACCGCACCACGAACTTCCTCAGCGCGGGGCTGGTGCAAGGACCAAGCCTGAACCCAGAGGACACCGCCGCCGCACACGGGTTGTCGGCGCAGATGTTAATTGGTGGTCTTCCGCTGGTGAAACCAGCAGGGACAGCAGCGGCAGCAAAGCAGCAACAGCCAAAGCGGCCCACGCGCGCATCTTCCGCGCCGTCCTTCTCCCCTTACGCTGCCGCTGACTCGCCCATGGTGGAGGGAGACGCACCACCGCCACCGTCATCACGAGTGGCGGCCAAATCCGCCACGCTTGACACCGCCGGTGAAGTCGGCGATGCGGTGCCGCGCAAGCGTGTGCGAGCTCTCGAGAAGGAAAGGGAAGAGCTGCCGAGCAAGGCAAAGGCAAGCCTGAAGGGCAAGGGGGCAGTGAAGACGGGGCAGCAGTCCACGGCTGCAACGAAGAAGTCGTTGAAGAAGTCGCGGGGAAAGGAGTGACGGCGATGGTGGGAGGGTGATGCGTGCGGGTGTGGTCAGGCACGTGGTGCAGTGGCTGTCTATCTTTGATCTCTGTCTCTTGCTATACTACAACGATTAACTTGTAACGTTCGATTAATGCAACCCGTTTTAAAAAAAAAAAGTTAGAAAACAAAAAAAAACGTGCACAGATCGGTTTGCTTGTATTTGATCGTGTGTGCTTTTGTGAGCTTGAATGTCTCCATCATTCGATGAAAAATCGAAGTTGTAATCGAAAAAAAAAAAATGACCGACCACTACACGCCCCGTGGAAAAGTGCGTAGCTGAGATGAACAAACGCGTGTGTGTTCACTTCATCAGTGCGCACTAACGCAAGAACTGTTTCGCTCCTTTCCCGCTGTCCATTCGCCGTATTCTGCTCCATCGTATTGTTTCAAACTCGGCTCCTTCTTCTTTTTTTACACTCACTACCACTACCACCGCAGCAGAAGCAACAGTCAAGTGCTCATAGATACTTCTTTTATAGAGATATTTAAATAAAATAGAAAAAAAAAAGCAGAAAACTATTTCAAAGGGAAGATTACCCATAAACAGGGCTGCCGAAAAAGAAAAAGTACATACTACTTCTCCATAGATCACCCATCTACTCAACACTCTACCGAAATGTACAAGCAACGCGACAACGAGTTCTACCCGCCCATGACAAGTGACCCGCTCGGCAGCGGCACCGTCTCCTCGGGCATCGTCAACGACAACGTGAACAACTATGCAGGTCCAGTGGTGGCCGCCGGCTCCCGCAAGCGCGGACGCGACATCCGCGGCATCGAGCGCTTTCGCAGCGTCGTGTACGGCGAGGATGGCTTCCGCCGTCTGCACGCGATGGTGACGCGGAACCCAACACTGATGTACCCGCCAGACGGCATTGAGGCGGCGCGCGCGCGCGTGGCGGATCGCCAACGCGAAGAACAGGAAAAACACCAACAACAACAACAACAACAACGAGCTGGTTGCGGCGACGCAGTGCTGGGTGGGGGAGAGACAGCAGAGGAGGATGTGTTCGCCATGTTCGAAGAGCGCAATACTGCGGAGCAGCAGCAGCAGCAGCTGATGCACCCCGATAGCAGAGATGACAATCTGCTGACAGCAGACGTAGCGTCAAACTCCCCCGTGGCTGCCGCCCCGCCGCTGCCCACCGCCGCCGCGCTCCGCCGTGACGAAGAACTCGCCTTGAACCATCACCAACAGCTTGACAGCTTCTTGCGGCTGCTCTACGAGTTCAACCACGTCAGCTTTGTGAAGTTGCCGATGGAAGACACGCTGCAGCTTCTGTCGCGGTGCGGCAAGGAAGCCGTGGCGCACGTCATTGAGTTCGAAACGCAGCTGCGCCTGGCGCGGCAGTCGCGGCTACGGGAACTGACAGAGCTGCAGGAAGAGAAGTCGGCGCTGGCGCAGCGTCGCATGGCGGCGGAAGCCGCGGAGGAGGCACGGGTGCTGGCCGAAGCTGAGCAGCGGCAGACAGAGCTGGATCTGAACGGCTTCGACGACGCCACCGGGATCGTGGCGGCGGAAGACGCACATCACGCCATTGCTGGTGCGCATCAAGTGCACTTCATGTTGGAGGAGAAAGTGAAGGAAGAGGAGGACGTGAAGGACACGGACCTGGTGGAGACCGTCATGACCGCGGGTGTGCGGCTGCCGGTGGTGAACAACGGAGAGGACAGGGCGGCGCACGGGCACGAGGAGGAGCATGTTCTCGGAATGACAGTGGAGACGCCGCCACCGGATGCACCTACCGAACTCGTAGAGAAGAAGTGAGAAAGAAAAAACTGCTTTCTTGTGTGTGAATGTGACACAGAGGAATCCTTCGGAAACACCCACAAAAAAAAGAAGATATATAATAATAATAGTAAATGAGCGACTTTTGCTCTGGTAGCGGAATACGGATCCTGAACAGAGATCCTTCGCACGCACTTCTCTTTTTTTTTCTTTTTTGCTTTTCACCTTTCAAGAGTGCAGCTTTCAGCTCGCTGCCTCGGTACCTGACACATCAACGCAAACGATGAACTGCAACAACGTTCTGCTACTTTTGCTGGCATTTTCGCAAATCTATTCATGCTTTTTTGTCTCGTTATGTTGTTTTTTTTTTTTTCCTCCTTTCTGAGATCTACTCTCTCCCTCTCTCACGTTTAAATATCCGTTCTTTTTTTTCTTTTTCTCGTCCTCAGCAAATTCATATTCCGCACTTTAAATACTACTTTCGACGTTTTAGCTGTTTTACTCCAGTCAATCTCTCTCGCTTGGGCATTCTACACGACCAGTTCTGTCATCAAGATCGTTTGTCGGAAGGCAAAAAAGGATGTCTGGGCAGATCTTTCTGTACTCCTCTGGCGGCCGCACGTTGTGGGTGCCGCGGCACACGCCAACGGCGACCGAGACGAAGCCGGTGTGCATGCTGAACTTCGTGACGCCGATGGAGCTGTCCCGCTCCTTCTATCTCTTCGACTACCCCGTGCAAGTGGTGGAGAGCGCGCAGATGGCCGCGATGAACCCCAACGCGAAGACACCGAATGAAATCCTCGCCGCCGTGAACGACTTCCGCCGCGTCTGCGCGGAAGACCAGAGCTTCCTGCTGCAGCGCTGCTACAACCCCCAGCAGCCGCAGTCGCAGCAGCACCAGCAGCAGTCCCCGCAGCCCTCGCAGCACAACTACCAGGGCGGCTACCCGAGCTCCATACCCTCATCCTCTATGGGCGGCAACAACAACAACTCACCGGGCAACGCGGTGGACAACGCCGCCTTGCTGGCTCAGCTCCTCCAGCAGCAGCGTCAACAGCAGCAGCAGCAGACGATGCTGGGCGGCGGCAGCGGCAGCTTCCCGGACCTGAGCAGCGGCAACAACTACAACAACAGCGTTGGATATGGGGACGACGTCAACAACAGCTACGGCGGCGGCCGTGGCGGTGGCCGTGGTGGTCGCCGCGGTGGTATGTACAGCAACGATATGCCGTACAACGCGGACATGATGCAGCAGCCGAACCCCATGATGATGATGGGCGGTGGTGGTGGTGCGGGGGGCTACGGGATGGGCTCGATGATGTACGGCAACAACGGCATGCCGTACCAGCAAGGTGGTCGTGGGGGACGCCGCGACGGCCAGATGTACGGCGGCTACGGCAACCAGATGATGATGACACCGCAGCAGCAGCAGATGATGATGATGGGGGGCGGCAACAACCGTCGTGGTGGTGCGATGGGGATGAACAACAACATGCCTGCGCAGGGTCGCATGGCCCCGGATGTCCGCCGTGAGCCGGAGCCGATCTCCATCGACGTCGCGATCCCGGAGGAGATCAAGAGTGTCTACATGAACCCCTCCCAGCAGCTCGTGATTGGCACCATGCCGGGCCCGCACATGACGGTGTGGCTGCGGGAGCACCCCATCCCCACGGACACGCAGAACAAGAAGTACGTCTTCGGCAAGCGCGGTATCATCCTCATGCTCAAGGCCGCCTTCGACGAGGTGAAGGACAGTAAGCCGGTGGAGCTGTTCCCGAAGCAGATCTGCACGCACTTCTTCATCTACGGCTACTGCTCTCGCACGAACTGCTTCCACGAGCACCACAGCGAACACCAGCTGCGGGAGCTGATCGCGGCGCGCCATGTGCAGCTCAAGGCCATGACCAAGGCGCAGCGCCACGAGCTGATTGCCGAGATTGAGGAGAAGGACAAGGCCGGCGTGGCCGCCGCCGAGGCGCAGCGACTGGAGCGCGAAAAGCGGCGCGCCGCCGCGCAGGCGGAGCGGGAGGCACGCCGTCAGCAGCCGCGCCAGTCGCTGCGCGACTCGCAGCAGCAGAACTCGCAGCCGAACCCTTCACAGGACATCGGCAGTGATCAGGAGGAGGACGAGGACAACCACCGCAACGCGGACGAGGCCACCACCGCCTCGCGCGTGGAGTCGCAGGTGGACCTCTTGGCAAGCAACCCGGCTTCGCAGGAGGCGGTGGCCAAGACGCCGGCCAGTGACGTCCTGGTCAAGCTCGGCATCACGGACAGCGACGACGAAGGCGAGAAGGCGTCTTCGCAGAGCAGCCGCGCGGACAGTGAAGTGAGCAAGGCGGAGGAGGAGGAGGAGGACGAGGAGGAAGAGTCGGAGGAGGAGGAGGCAGAGGAGGAAGTGGACACCAAGGCAAAGAAGCCTGCGCCGAAGAAGCGCGGACGTCCACCGGGTCCGAAGAAGTCTGTGAAGCGCACGAAGAAGTAAGTTGAGGGCCGGAGAACCGCTGGATAGCGTTGGCTCTTCACCTAATGTAATAGATGTTTTTTTTTTTTCTTGATAAAACTGCACTGTACTTGTTCTATTCCTTCACTACTACAACCGATTTGCTCTTCTGTGTGGTACGTCCTTGTTGTTGTTGGTATTGTTTGCGTGCGAGTGCATGCTCGAGCACAGTGTCGCTTCTCGCAAGTAGTTTTTCTCTTTTTTTTTTGGTGCCTGAGCACAACACCAACGGTTCTCACTTGACGGAAGTGCTTTTTCTATGTACTTTGTGGGTGTTTTCGTGCGTTGTATCGTGAGAAGGGGGGAAAAGCCAGCAACGGTCAAAACTATTTGTTAGGAGTGTTGGTTAGTCGGCTGATGTTGTTGTGTTTTCGTTGTTTCTGGTGTCGCTCACACAGAGTTGCATTGTATTTTTTTTTTTTAATACACCCTTTATTCCACTTTGACCTTAATCTCTTGTTTGTTGTTGTTGATGTTGTTGAGCTCCCTTGACAGAAAAGCTCACCTAAGCAGTTGTGAATCCAATGAAAACAAAAAAGTAAACGTTTGTTTCTCAGACGCACAAATACGCCTCTGCGACACAACAAAAAAAAATAAAAGCACTTCAATGTGTTGCCTTCTGCATTGCACAAAACAGAGGAGCAAACCGGAGTACCATTCTACGCACCGTCAAAGCTTTTTTGTTATTTACAAGAGCCTTTTACACACAAAAAAAGAAAAGAGAGCAAGCACAGAAGTACAGCAACGGAACAAAAACCCCACGGTAACTCTTTTTTTGTTTTCTGCAAAAGCTGCTCGTACGACACACATGGCGCAGCCTCAATGACGGAAGAAAAAAAAAACCGCAAGAGTTTTTTTTTCCCTCGCTGAAACCACTAGCTCACTGATATACAAGAAAGTAAGAAAGAAAGAAAGAAAAGGAACACTTGAACATCATCGTCTCTCTATCACTCTCCACTTTACCAACAGCGCACCACCGTGCAGCTTCTACAAAGCTGACCATGGAAGAACGCGTCCAGCACACATTTTTTTCATGCACATAACAACCTTCACACGAGAGCCACTTCCAACCCTTGTAGAGAATCATTACCACTACAACACACACACACACACACACACACACACACAATAGCGTGGATAGGAGAGGCTGCCGGTCAACAACGCCGGTTCTGGTAGCTTTTGCTGACGTCTGCTTTCCATCGTCGTTCACCTGCTACGAGGCCTAGACTGACCAGTGTCTTTTCTTGCGGTGTTCATCTCTCGCATCGTGTCGTAGCCGCTATGCAGTTTGCAATGTGTGTCTCTCACACACATACAGGGAGAGCGCAACATCTCGCTGATGTCGACTAAAACTGCCCTGAGAGGCGTACCTTGTGCAACGCTGTGGTGGTGGTGGTCGTCGTCGTCGTTCCTCCTTTGTACTGCTTTTTGCTGTTATTGGTGGTGGTGTTATTCTGCTGTTTCCCTGCTTGGACTGTGAAGCTGCACCGGTGTTCAACCTCCATTTGTATTTCTCTTTCTTTCTTTCTTTTCTGATTGTTTTGCGGCAGCAGCAACTCTTTTGGACTCATGCACAGTTGTGTCGTGGCGTGTGTGTCTAAGATATAGAGAGAGAGAGAGAAAAGGAAATGGTAGTAGTACCCTGTATAGCGATGCATAGTCCAAGAAGAAGAAAAAAAAAGAATAAACGAAGAAAAAAGATTTGACTCAAGCAAATCGATGCGTCTTATTTTTTATTACTATTATGTTGTTCTTCAGCACGTGCTACTCGAGGAACGGTGAGCGGCGGCACTCCTTGGCGCGTCTTGTGGCCACCAGGTCGCTAATGCACGTCCAGTAGATCAACAAACTTCCTACAGTGAGTTATCCTTATTATTATTATTATTATTATTATTATTATTATTATGACTCCTGTTCTTTCCTTCTATGCGTGTGTGTGTGTGCTGTTCGATGCTGTGCAGCTCCTGAGCTTCCACTATGTCATCGCCTCCGTCATCCTTCCTCTTCTTTGTTTGTTGTTGTTGTTGTTCACATTTAGGTAATCAGAGATAGTTTAGTAGTAAACTAAGTTTCCTTTTTCGGTTTCATCTCGAAAAAGACACCACTTGTCATCTGTAGTAACCGAACCGCGGTTCTCCTTTTTTTTCCTTCCTTTTCTTTCACACACAACCTTTTCTATATTAGTCGATTAGCAAGAGCTTCTTCCTCTAAAAGAGCAGCAATTACATCTTTTCAAGGATCACACAGTAACATGTTCCGTCGTGTCGTAGCCCCCGCCTCCGCGGCGACCGCAGCCGCCTGCACGCAGACGCGCAGCATCTACCAGTACAAGTTCGGTCAGACGCCGTTGACGCAGCCCTTTGGCGGCGGTGCCCGCATGCCGCCGGCTCCGCCCTCCACCGCCCCGAAACCGGCGGCGAAGGTGGAGGTGACGAAGCTGCACAACGGCGTCCGCGTCATCTCGCACAACCTCGGTGGCCCCACGGTGTCCGTTGGGGCGTACATCCTCGCCGGTCCGGCCTACGACCCGCCGAACGCGCCTGGCACCGGCGCCATGATGCACCTTGCCCTCACGACCAGCAACTACAACAACGCGCTCTTCCAGCTCGACCGCAACATCCGCAGCGTCGGCGCGGCGGAGTCGCACTTTGAGAAGAACAAGCACTACATCGGCATCCGCATCGACGCCCGCGCCGACAAGTGGAAGAGCGCCGCCACCTCAGCCCCGCGCTCGGATCGCCGCATCGCCTCGAAGAGGCCGGCGGAGGAACAGTTCTCGCTGAACCTCGTGCAGGACAACATCTTCACCTGCATTGCGGCCCCTCGCTTCCACGAGCCCGATGTGGAGCGCTTCCGCGACACGATCGACAACCAGGTGGAGGAGCTGCGCTGGCAGTACCCGGCCGAGTACGCGAAGCAGATGCTCGAGACGGTTGCCTTCTACCGCGAGCCCCTCGGCAACCCGCGCTTCGTGCCGGCTGCGTGCAACGGCGCGATCACGAGCAACGTGCTGCTCGAGCAGTACAGCCGCTACGTCGTGCCGTCACGCGTGGTGGTGGCCGGTGTCAACGTCGAGCACGCCGCGCTGGTGGCGGAGTACGAGAACACGCCGTTCCCGCACTCGGCCTCCGCCCCGCACCACGCCCGCGCACAGGCGCCCAAGGTGGACGTGCAGAAGGAGGCGGAGCAGTACACCGGTGGCGAGCGCCACGATCACGAGGACCGCGCCAAGGTCATGGGCACGAAGCCCGACATGGACACCGAGACGATCTGCGCCGTGGGCTGGCTCGCCTACGGCAAGGACCGCAAGATGCTCCGCGACTACGCGGCGTCGATGGTGGTGAAGTCGATTTTAGATATCCAGTTCAACGACTCCCTGCGCTACGCTCGCGAGGAGACGCACGAGCACGCCGGGGTGCGCGCCTTCTACAGCCCTTACGAGACTGCGGGACTCATCGGCTTCACCGCAACCGCGGAGCCGCACGTCGCGGTGCGCATGGTGACGGACGCCGTCAAGGCGGTGCAGTCGCACAAGGCCTCCGTCGCGGAGTCGATGCTGTCGATGGCGAAGAACATGGCCAAGACGCAGTTCCTCGTGCAGAACACGGACACGATTCGCGACTACTGCGACTACCTCGGCACGAGCCTGTCCGTGGAGAGCAGTGACTCGACGGTGGCCACCTCGGTGGAGGAGGTGGTCGACGCCGTGAACGCGGTGACGGCGGCGGATGTGAAGAAGGTGTTCGAGATGATGTTCTCGCACAACGCTAGCCTGTACGGACATGGCGAGGTGCTCGGCTTCCCGTCGCTGCGCCAGATGGGCATTTAAAAAAGCGCGGAGGAGCTCTGCAGGAAGGAGAATGAAGAAGACACGCGACTTCTTGAAAGGCGTTGCCGTACTGCTTGGATAGTTTGTCGCCCGTGCGTGGGCAGCGCTGCTGCTGATCGTCGATAATGGGTGTTTGGCTTGTTGTTGTTGGTTGGTTTCATGGTGAGGTGTAGAGAGATGATGAGGTGAGGACCAGCGGCAAGGAGAGGAAAAGGGCGAGTCTCTTTTTGGGGGACAGCAAAGGCATTGAGAAGGAGACGCGTTTGTTTGTTTCTGTCACTGTTGCCGCTGCTCGCAAAGATGGCCTCTTTCAGGGTGTCGCTAAGCATCCACGCTTGCTTTCTTCTTCTCTTGCATGGTTCTCGATCACCTTCTCTCTGCACGAGTGTTGTAGGGTAGCATATAACTTCTATTTTGTCTCTTTTTTTGTTTTTTATCTTTCTCACTCAATTAGCCACGTTGCGTCACCTCTTCGTTTGTTTGTCCTTGCATTTCACCGGTAGTCCTTGACGCAGTCGTTTCAATTTCTTTCTTTTTTTTACATCTTAGGCAACTTAGAAGGACAAACACGTCCGCACCCTCTCCTCTTTCTGTTTCGCTTTCAGTCTTTGTTTCACCTTCCGCTCCAGAGCACTCGCGAATATGCAAAGTGTCGACTCACAACTCCCTTTGTGTGTATGTGTGTTTTTTTTGTTCCCTCGCCAATTTTGGAGGAGTCGCGAGTGGGGGCATCCTTTTTTTTTTATTTTTCTACAAATGCGTTGGTAGAGAATGGAATGAAACAGAAGAGGGAGGTTGAGGATTTGTGTTCGTCCAACTCGATTCTCCGTGTATAACACACAAACCAAACGATAACATGGATGTATCTATACCCAATACTACGATGTGATTTGAGAAGTTGAGAAGGTTTACGCGAAATGCCAAGGTGGCAGCGTTCCTGTTGTGTCTACTGCAGTAGCATTTCGAAAGTTTTCATGCGATGCCGCGCGCTTCTTTTTTTCTTCTTTCCTTTTCTTGTAGAAGAAAGAGCAAGCTTGCTTTGATCCGCACACACACACACTCACTGACACCAGAGTCTGCTGCCAGGAGTGATGGGTGAGGCGATGCTGGCGATCAAGAAAAGGACCTTACCACAATCCCTCTAACGACAACGCTCGTTTTTCTTCATTTTCTTTTCTCTTTCTTCTTCTCGTACAACACAACACACAAGCAGCCTGAAGACAACACGATCTTTCTTAGCGCCTTTCCACATTTCATTGGGTGAAACTCCGTGTTCTAGCAATGGCGTCGAACAACAGCCACCGCAGCGGCGACGGACGGGACGGCATCGCCATCGCCTTCACGCAGTCGCAGTACCCCACCCCGTACACGGACCAGACCATCCCCGGCAGCAGCCCCGGCCACCGCCTCCGCCACCTCGGCCGCCAGCACCAACCCGACGACGTCCTCTACAACCACCTCAGCCACGCCCTCGTCGCCCACGGCGACAGTAGCGGTGCCACCGCCGAGCCGTGGGAGGGCAACGCAGACCACCCAAGCCCACCAGGCGGCAACTACGTCTTGCACACCAAGAACGGCGGGAAGCGGCACTACGACGAGCCGTGTGGACAACAGAGTGAGCAGCCGTGGCAGCCGTCGAAGCGCATCATCGCTCCGCTGCAGGAGGACGAGCGAGTGAGCGCGCCGCAGCGCCGCGGGCGTGGAGTGTACAACACGGACGACGGCTTCATTCACCCGGACGCGGAGGCCGCGGCGCAGCAGCGGGCGATGGCCGAGCAGCGTCAGCGTGAGCGCGGTGGAAAGGCGCGGGTCAGCGGTCCACGCGACCACACGCTGGCGGAGCTTGGCATGATGCAACACCCCGACCCGCCCACGCAGCCCACGGCGGGCAGCAGCGCCGGTCCTGTGAACGCGAGTGCTGTCTCGTCGTCGCCGCGGACGGCTGCGGTGGCGGACTGCCGTGGCACAACCCAGCAAAAGAACGACGCAGAGGCGAAGGCAAACGCCAGCACACGCGTCGCAGCCCTGGCGGAGGATGCGGCAGCGAACAGCGCCTACAACGGACGCACACTGCTGCCCTCGGCTGGCGCCGGCGTGCCGCCGCAACGTGGCACGGCAGCCGAGGCGGACGCCATCTCGGACTACCACCGTGATCAGCGCATGCGCTGCGCTTTGCACTCGCGCAAAGCGGCGTCCTCAGCGACAGCGACTCGCGCGGTGGATGTGCAGTCGGTGCGAGAACTGCCGAATTGGTAAACGTGCGGCTTTTTTTCCCCCTTCTTATTATAGCGTCACATACGCGCTAGATGTTGGACGTCGCTCTCCAGTCGTTTCGTCGAAATGTATTTTTACATGTAAACTACGTAAAGCATGCTCTTTCTTTTTTCGATCTCAACAACAACAAGTACAAGCAAAGCGAAAGATTGTGGCTTTGATGTATCGCCGCCTGGAAAAAGAAACAAACAGGTTTAGTTTGTCTCGAAGCGTACTCAACACGTCATCCTTTCAACAACGCAATTTGAAAAAAAAGGGAGTAAAGGTACGACGGTAGCTTCTTCTGTTGTTGTATAGAAGAATGTCAACTGTTCGTGCAATGGATACGTTTTTGTGATTTCATATACGCGTTCTATTTTTTCCTCTTCCTTCACGTGCTCCGAATTTGCTACCTTCCAGCTAGAAAACGAAAAAAAAAAGAGAAAGAGAAAGAGAAGCTGCGCATTCGGAATACACAAAACCCAAAAAAAATACTCCAGCAAACGAACATGAGCTCCATCGATACAACAGCAGCCGAGGCAGACGCCGCGGCGAACCCGGTCGCAACGCCTCTGGCAGAGCCCATCACACAACCCGCCGCCGAGGAAGAGGACAGCATCCGTGCTGCGGCGGAGGAGCAGCATCAACCCCCTGCAGACGAGAACGGGCCGCTGTCGCCAAACGTCGAGGACGCTGACAACGGCCATGACGACCTCGCAGAGCGGGCAGACGCAGACGCGACGCCCTTCACGGAGGGCGCACCACACACCGCGGTGGCCTCGACAGAGCCGATCGACACCCCGACGCCTTCTCCTGCCAAACCTGCGGCGGTGGCGGACGCGCACAAAAAAGTTGCTTTCGTGCAGCCCTCGCCGACGGCGGTGCGCCGCGTCCCCTCACCAGCGCAGCGCTCCGTCACCTCGGCTGCGCCGCCACGCGTCGACCTGACCCCGCAGTCCCCGCTGACCTCCGGCCACGCCGCGAACACCGACGCGACGGAGGTCTACACGCGGGCAGAGACGGAGCGCATTGCCGCGGCGGCTGCCGCGCTGACACCGAACACGGTGCTCAGCCTCTTCCGCCGCGGTGGCGACAACAGCCACACCAACCGCATGGAGGCCGGCTCCTACTCCCGCTACCTCCTCTCCACCGACCACATGCCACCGATGGTGTTGAACGAAACATTCTACGGGGAGCAGCCGACGCTCGGCACGGTGCCACGCAATACCGCCACGGCGCGGCCTGGGGAGGCGAGCGACGAACTCGTTGAGAGTGATGCGGCGCGGCAGCAGCAGGATGCCTACAAAAGCGAGTCCACCACCCTTTCTTCCGGCTCCGCGCGTGGCACCCGTCGCGCTTCCGTCCTCGCGAACCAGCAGATGAACGCGACGTGGAACAGCACCGCCGGCAGCGGCACGCTGAAGCGCGAAGTCGAAATGCTCGACGCGGACACCTTCGCCGCCCTCGACGAAGCCCGCCACCGTCGCCGGCAGGACCCGCGGAAAGGCAAGCCGGCCCAGCCGCAGCTCGATTACGTCTACTACAACCACAAGAGCAAAGGCTTCTACATCCCACATGACCCGAGCCCAGACACGACGATGCTGCAGTACAACCACATGTACAGCTTCGGCGACGGCACGCGGTTTGCACCGCTCACGACATCCTCCGCATCGCCTGGTCCGCAGCAACAGAGGACGGTGGTGGATGGTGGGAGCAGCATGCAGCGGCGCAACCCGCACGCCGCCCCGCCGCGCACCTTCGCCGAAACGCGTGGCTGCGCCTTTCCTCTCACCGCGTCGCAGCGGCAGCGCAACACCACGACGACATCCTCGGTGCGGAGCGGCTCCGCGCAGCACGCAAAAGGACCGTCGCGTGCGTCAGCGTCCACCACGGTGCAGTCGGAGGCCGAGGTGGCCCAGCAGCAGCGCCGTCGCCAGCGAGCAGAGATTCAGAACGGCACCAGCTCCCTGCGCACGGCGAAGGCGATCGACCTGGCACGGCTGCACCGCACCCAGTGTCCCCGCCCCCGCACCATCGAAGACGTCCTCGCGGATCAGCAGCAAAGTTATCTGTTCAGCAACGGGGGCCCGCATCCGCTCGTGCACGACATCACGAAGGACGTGCGCAGCGGCAAGCTGGAGTGGGAGGAGGTGCCGGTGTCGTTTCAGACGGCACTGACCGCCGCCGCCACCGCCGCGGCGCAGCGTTCCGCACGGGAGTCACCGTCGAACACACAACACGAACAGCAGCAGCAGCAAAAGCCGTCGTCGTACCCGCGTACGGCGTCTGCGGGGCCACCGCAGCGCACCGCCTCCCTCTCGCAGCCCCTCAACGGTCTCGTGGACGTGATGGGCCACCTGCGACCGGTGCCGGCCATCGTGGCGGCCTCGGCGACACGCAGCGGCACCGGCGGCGGCCCGGCATCACCGGGGGACGGCGCAGCAGCGTCTGCGGCTACGACGGCGGCGGACGCGTCCTATTCGACCTCGTTGAAAGGACAGAGTGGAAAATCGGGAAAAGGTGGGGTGGCAGCACCGACAGCGCCGCTACCGGTCATCTCGCGCTTGAACTACACCAAGTGACAAAAAATGCCGGAGCGTCACGCGATGCGTCGTGGGAGAGTGTCCCCGTCTGGTGTGGGAACGGAGGGCCGTCACTGCATTTTTTTTGATCTCCGAAGAAGTCACTGCATGTGTCTCCCTATGATTTTTTGTTGTTGTTGTCTTTTTTTTGGCAGGTTTCGGTCCTTCTTTTCCTTTTTGTGTATGTGAGTGCATTTGAGAGTCGCGCACCGCTTCACTTGTATACGAGCAACAAGACTACTGTTGTTGCGGTTGTCGTGAATGAAATTGCTATCAACGCGTCGAGGTTGTGTCTGGCCTGACTCATGTAAAAAAAAACGAAAAAAACGACGGACGACGACGACGACGGCTGCACAGGAGCAGCGAGTTGTTGTTGTTTTCCTTCTTTCACTTGTTTGTATCTCTGCGGCTCACGTAGAGAATGGATGTATGCAGGTTTTTTTTTCCAGATACTTCTTAGAACCATCATGTCGTTTTTTTTTTTTTCTATCTCCCGCTCTTTCTTAGCCCACTTTGATGTGCGCACTCCTGAGCGTATCAACA
The DNA here is from genome assembly GCA_000482105.1 of Crithidia acanthocephali. Taxonomy (NCBI): domain Eukaryota; phylum Euglenozoa; class Kinetoplastea; order Trypanosomatida; family Trypanosomatidae; genus Crithidia; species Crithidia acanthocephali. The sequence continues at coordinate 393 of AUXI01000026.1, read as the reverse complement.
GCTTGTGGATATGTAAAATACCTCGCTCAACGCTCTTGTACTATCACTACTTCTTTTTTCGAGTGTGAGTTTTTCTTTCTTTGTTTTTTTCACGAACAACGTTAAGGTCTCCTCGATCTTTTTGTTGTTGTTGCTCCATGTCACTCTCTTCATCCGACTGCCGTGATCACGAAGCCACGGCACACTTCAAAGTTCAAAAAGAATCGTGGAAAAATAAACATGGCGTAGCTGCACTGCCCTTTGTAGGCTACAGAAGACGTTGTTGTTGTTATTGTGTGTTTGTTATTGCCTACTTACCGCAGCTGCGGAACGCATGCAGTGTCCGATTTTCTGTTGATCGACCTGCGTGTATGTGTGTGTGTGTGTGTGTGTGTGTGTGTGTGTGTGTGTGTG